>CATIWQ010039453.1:0-40982 GCA_949673415.1 Euphorbia schlechtendalii
AAGATCAGCAAGGAAGATAAAATAAGGAAAATAAAATATAATAAGGTAAAGTTTTAGGAAAGAAGGGTTAGAATGAAAAATGAGTAAATATAAGTAAGAAAGATTAGAGAATCTAAATATATAGATTTTCCCTACGAAATAAGGATAGCAGAGAAAGAATGCAAGTTCAACAAAGTTGTTACAATTCACTAAACTAATCTAATAGACTCAGTTCTAAAGACTTAGATGTTCAATTATTCACCACAGAGTAACACATGAAATGTCTTTTCTAGATCTAGCGCAAATGAATTAAGACTATCATATAAACCTGGACAACATCAATACTATGCTTAGTACGAGTCGCTCTCACATAGCCACATTTAGCAAGTTACCATTCCAAAAATGTTGGCTCACTAAAAAGCGTTATATCATAGATCCGGTGATTATACACGATATTGTTAACCCCGAAATTACTCTTAAAATTAACTCCAACCCATATAACTTGATTAACATGAAAGACTTAACAAGAAATACGCATTATGACACATAGACATATCATAAACTTCGAAATAGAAAGTATAAGCAGAAAGCAAAGCAAAGCTGTAAGGTATGCAAGTGAAAGCTAAAGTTGATCAAACCGTATCCACTCTTTAATGGGAGTCATCAATTCCCGCAATTCCTACATCTGCTTTGAATTCAGTCTCGACCCATACAGAACCTTCACTAGGATGCTATTCTTTGCGAATATCCAACAAAAGAATATTAAAGAACGAAAACTTTTATTGATAAGTGATTTATAAGTACACTTATACAACAATTGCTCGAGAATATAGAGAATCTAGTGATCGAAACAAGGATTCGAATCACTTAAACATTTTCTCGCTAACGCTTATGAACATAGCGAACTCTCTATCTACACACACTATATGTAACCCTATAATTACACTCTAATATTCTCCTCTCTTATGGTGTCACTTTGGTGCATGAAATCTATGAAGTGTGGAGCCCTATTTATAGAGTTCGAAGGGTTGCCTCTATCCAAACGAAGCATTGTGTCCATTGGTGAATGATTGCATCTCTTCATTGTGATTGGTTGAGAAGCTTTGATATAATCCACAATGGATAGGTATCTTTTCATGATTGGTTGACTCCTGATAAGTGTTTTTTCATTGGTAGTTAATGGCGGTTGATCATGCTTATCTGGCGGTTGGTAGTTAAGAAGATAATACCAGAAAATCATCCAAGTCGCGATCACGATATACATGTCGTGACCGTGAATCTTTGATTGGCAGACTTATGTTCTGAAGAAGAACAAGTCGTGACCGCGAATGATTTTCGTGACCATGAATTGCATTTTTCTTCAGAATTCTCCTTGCTACTTCACCGATCTTCGACAGCTTCGATCCTAAGCCAAATCTTTGAGTTCCATGCATCTTTTTGCACATTTTTCACTCTTTTTTCATAAAATTCCACTTTTGATCATTTTACTCTCAAGATTTACCTAGTATATGCATTTGCATCAAAAACAATTACATACCATGTGAAATCTTTTATATGAAGTATAAAAATGGCTTAAAATATAGTGTTTAGTGTTTAAAATTAATATGATATTAAGTGTAATTATACACTTATCAAGTTCTTCTTCTACGACAGGTTTTGGCCGGTCGAGTTTCGTGTGGATCAATCATAGAGGCTATCCCATTTTGGAATCTAGTGCTAACAAGGTTCTGTTCAATTACTTAAAGGGACTGCCGCACCAAAGGAAAGACACACATCAATTGGTAATGCTCTTAACATAGATGCTAGGTTTCTTTTATTAAGTTTTATAAACCATTGAGCACCTATGATTTATTTCAACTTAGACTATATCAATCATGACACGCTTAGGAGATCTTTTAGGGTTAATTTTAAGTTTAGAAATTCCATCTTGCAAGTCTGAATGTTCAATTACTCCCACTAATTTACCATTAGTGATATCAAAGCCTGCCTTATGCTATGCATGATTGATGATAATATGTCAAAATGATATCTTCTATGAATTAATTAAAGTATGATATGCATGATTTAGGTTTCAATTCTTGTTATTGAAAATGATGTGATAACTAGATTAAGGTTTTGCTCAAACTTAGTCTAGGTTATTATCATATAAATTAACAATTTTATACCACATGTGTAAATGCTTGAAATTGAGGGTCATCCAGTACTTCACTCGATTAAAAGAATGAAATCTTTAAATCATAATTGTCTATGATACAACGAATCTAAGTGCTCATGGTTATTTTGGCAAGGATTGGACTTGGCTGCTCATTTACTTTAAGGGGGTCTCTACTACCTGCAAATCTCCATCGGTATTAGGTTCAAGTGTACCCAAGGGACTTTTATGACGTAGTTGATTTCTAGTAAGGGTATTGGATACGCATAAGGTTTTACAACCATGGTTGAAGCTGTTAAAGTAAAACTTATAGACATATTTGCAAGAACTTAAACATGAACCTTGTTTATTTTTCATGCTATGTGAAGTCTTGGCATAATGGAATGATTATGATTTATCAATTTTGAGCATGTTCCCTTAAATTAATATTTTTAAAAAGCCCTAGATTATTATTATTATCATAATAATATCCATCGTATAAGACCTAGACTAAGGCGACACCAGCTGCACCTACAAAATCCCTACAAATCATTAAGGTAGAAAATTATGTTCCCATCATAAGTCGTGATACAAACCTTATTAACTGATGTAATGACATGTACAACATGATTTCTCTTAACATGTGTTTGGTCATGAGACTTGATGGGGTTAATGCCTTAACCAAAATGGGTCAGTTGTCCATATTTGTGGAGTTAATGCCAGATTGGAGACATATTTGAGCAGTCGTATGATTAGGTACGAATGGCTTAGGAAAGAGAATTCAAATGGATTAACAATTGTATAGAGTGCAAATGGAAGAGGGTTCCAACCATGGTTGTTTGTTATAGCTTGACCTACTAAAGCGGGGGTTATAATGAATGGTCTATGTATGCTACCTACTAAGAAAAATTGGTTTGACTTGATTTCCTGAATTTAATAGAAAGGGCTATTTGAATGTCAATAAAAATAGTAGGAAATATGTGTTTATTTAAAGACCTTATATTAAATGCATGTACATACACTAATGTCTAAACAATTTCTATCTTATATAGGTGGAACAATGAATCCAAACATAAATCTTCATCCAATAGTTGATAATAAGTTTACATGGATCAATTTTAGTGACTGGTTTAAAGGTCTTAGGAAGGAGCTTGAGAGGAGCAACATGGATCATGTTTTGGATAATCCTAAACCAGTTAATCCTGATGCCAAGGTTTCTATCTAGCAGTATTGTACTGGTTACTACTATAGAATCTGATCAAGTCACAGGCACGTGACGTTCTAAGTATCGGGGGATTATACACCTTTGCTAGGAAGCCCATTTGATTATCTAAAGCTATCGAGTACCATAACTATCTGGAACACTGAGCCTAAAGGTTCCCGGATGGGAAGCCAAGTTTAAGTTAACCTCTAGCGACTCTATACTTTGGGTGCCTATGAGATCACACTTTGGTTTTTTATCTAACCATGTAAAGAACCTATGGACTAGGTCTATACAAAAAATACAAGTTGTGAAATCAGTGAGAAGAATTATTACTTTGTTTAACCAAATTAATGATTAAAAGTGAATTATGAGAATATAGAGAAAAGGTTGCATGAAGTGAGCAAGGAATTTTTCCCGTTGAGAGTGGGCCCCAAAAATGAACATAGGTTGTTAAAAAAGGGGCTTGTGCGGCTACCTCGCGAGCTAATAGACTTGCGGGCCGCTAGCGCGTGGGGACTGCCTAAGCGCACTAGCGGGCTGTGGCTTGTAAACGCTGCCGCAAGGTAGATCTTGTACGGCTTTCACGCAAGCCGCTGCTTGCGGTACAAGGAAAGCTTGCCTTGTAGTAACCCACGGGTACCTATACCCACGTGGCTCACTCACTAGACATGGGATTCCCATGTAGAGTTAGAGGGGGAGTCTAACACTCCCCCATTTTCCCTATAAATAGGCTTCAAGCCTCTCATTATTCACACACCTAAAAAAACTTGGAGCTTATTTTTCTCTTTGATTTCTACTCTCCTCTTCTTTGTTGTCTAAGATCCTCCACGAGTTTCTCCAAATAAGTTGAAGAGTTCTTTTGGAAGGCTCTAAAATTAAGTGAGCTTTTGAGTTTTGGTTTTCTGGTTAATTTACTAGTGGTCTAGCAGCTGCTATCAATCAACAGGTTCTACCTCATCAAGGTTTTGATCGATGAAGATCCATGTGGATCAAGTCATAAAGGCTCTCCTAGTTTGGAAGCTCGTGCTATCGAAATTGCTCAAAGGGAACGCTGCTACCAATAAAGAGATCAAGCACGCATCAACTGGTAATGCTTTAATCTTTAGATGCTAAGTTTCTTTTATATGTTTTATAAACCTAAAAGCATCTAAGGAACGTTTTAACTTAGGTTATATCAATCATAGCATGCTTAGGAGATCCTTAGTTTAACTTTAAGTTTTGAAATTCCATCTTGCAACATTTGCATGTTCAATTACTATCTTAATTAACCATCACTAGATACTAAATTTTAAAATCTAAATATGAACATTGTTAAGAAATCAAAGTTAGATAATGAGAAATCTTCATACTTATGGCATTGTCGTCTAGGCCATATAAATGAAACTTGCTTAACTAAGTTACACAAATGTGGTGACTTGGGACTAATGGAATGGGAATCCTATGGGGCGTGCAAACCTTGTTAAAAGGGTAAGATGACTAAGAAACCTTTCAAAGGAAAGGGTTAACCTGCCACAAGTTTGAAAGGAAAGGATGAATGAAAACCTGGTATGGTTATTTATACCTAATGAAGCACAAGTTTGAAAGTTTTGAGAAATTTAAAGAATTCAGAATTGAAGTAGAGAAATAGCTTGGGAAAAGTATCATGACCCTTCGATTTGGTCTAAGTGAGGAATACTTAAGCCTAGTGTTTCAGGATTATCTAAGGGATAATGGTATTTTATCCCAATGGACACCTCCTTATACACCACAACACAATGGAGTGTTAGAAAGGAGAAATCAAACCCTACTTGATATGGTTCAATCTATGATGAGCCAAGAAGTACTCAATAGATCCTTTTGGGGTTATACACTTGAGAGTGAAGTTTATATTCTAAATAGAATGCCCTCAAAATTAGTTGATCAAATAGCATATGAAATGGGGTATGGTAAGAAACCAGCTCTTTCTCACTTGAGAGTTGGGGGATGTACTGCTTATGTAAAGAGGATAAGTTCAGATAAATTGGGTGTTAAGTTTGACAGGTGTTTGTTTATCAGTTATCCTAAGGAGACTATAGATTATACCTTTTATGATCCTAAGGAACAAAAGGTACTTGTTTCTAGGAATGCTCAATTCCTTGAGAAGGAATAAATACTTGTGAAAGCTAGTGGGGGCAATCTTGAGCAAGACGCTCAAGAAGATCAAATAAACAATCGACTGATTGTTCCTACACCTGTTACACAAGAAAGTTTAAGCATGGAAAAACCTATTATAACACCTACATCATGTAGGTCAGGTTAGGCCCCAATCGCTCTCAAGCGATATGATTACTTCATCACTAATGATATACATATCTTCCTTATTGAAGATGATGAGCCCATGACTTATAAGGAG
Organism: Euphorbia schlechtendalii; assembly: GCA_949673415.1. Lineage (NCBI taxonomy): Eukaryota > Viridiplantae > Streptophyta > Magnoliopsida > Malpighiales > Euphorbiaceae > Euphorbia > Euphorbia schlechtendalii. The sequence continues at coordinate 5,686 of CATIWQ010039453.1, forward strand.
GCAGTGGAAGGCTCAGAGTTTGATAAATTGTTTAAAGCTATAAAGTCAGTAATGGAGTCCATGCATGAAAATCAAGTTTGGAACTTGGTTGATGCTCCAAGTGGGATTAATCCCATATGATGCAATTTGGGTTTCAAGAAGAAAACTAACATGGATGGTAATGTGATCACCTATAAAGCAAGGCCAGTTGTAAAAGGTTACAGTCAAAAGAAAGGCATTGACTATGATAAAACCTTTTCACTAGTAACCATGTTAAAGTTTATCAGAATACTCATTGCCATCGCTACTCATAATGATTATGAGATCTGTAGATGGATGTGAAAACAGTGTTCCTTAACAAGAACCTTAATAAGGATGTATATATGATACAACCTATAGGTTTTACATCTCAAGATGGCTCGATGGTATGCAAGTTGCAAAGGTCAATTTATGGACTTAAGTAATCATCAAGGAGTTGGAATATTAGGTTTGACAAGACAATTCAAGAAATTTGTTTTTTGTCAAACACTAATGAGCCTTGTGTATATAAGAAGGCTAGTGGGAGTGTGATCATTTTCATGGTATTATATGTCGATGACATATTACTAATAGGAAATGATGTTCCTTTTCTTTAGATACTAAAGTCTTGGTTATCAAAGAAGTTATCCATTAAAGACCTTTGTGAGCAGCTTTTAGACTAGGTATAAAGATCTACCATGATAAATCAAGAAGGTAGTTAGGTCTTTCTTAAAGTACATACACAGACAAGGTTTTTGCTAGTTTTAACCATGAGCAATTAACAAAGGGTTATCTCCCAATGTCTCAGGATTAACCTTTCCAAATCTAAGTGTCCGAGAATACAAGAGGAGAGACTGCGCATGAATTGAATACCCTTTGCTTCAGCGATAAGATCCATCATGTATGCTATGGTATGCACTCGACTTGACATCTCACATACATTGAGCATCACTAGCAGATTTCAATCTGATTTCAATGAGAAGCACTGGATGGCTGTTAAAACTATCTTAAAGTACTTACGAAGAACTAAGGATATGTTTTTGGTTTAGGAGAAAGTGATCTCTTTAAGAAGGTATACATTGACATGAGTTTTCGGTCTAACAGGGATGATTATAAGTCCCAATTACGATATGTGTTTATGTTAAATAGAGGGGTAGTTGTTTGGAAAAGTTTTAAACAAGATATGACTACTGATTCAACCACTGAATCTTAGTATATAGCTGCTTCAGAAGCAGCTAAGAAAAATTTCTACCTTAAGGGATTTATTGGTGATCTCAGTGTGGTGTCTAACATTGTAAATCTAATAGTGGTCTATTGCGATAACAATTGGGCTATTACTCAGGCAAAGGAACCAAGGTCTCGTGAAAGAAACGAACATGTACTCAGAACATACCATCTCATTCAAGAGATAGTATCTTTGAAAAGATATAAGCTTAGAATACATCCCTATGGATCAGAATCTAGTCGATGGTCTAATGAAGCCATTGGCTCCAGTTAAGTATGACTAGCGTGTTAAAGAGTATGGTACAAAGCACATGGGCAATTGGCTCTAGTGCATGTGGGAGATTTTTAGACATGATATATGCCCTACAAGTAATTAGGGGGATATATCTTTATTAACTATAATGTATAAATAGTTTTCAGGTTATTATCATCAATAATAAATCATCTTTATTATTTATCAATGTTATTAAAATTATGTATCTCGCTAGTATCATATATATATTTGTGCTTTTATGTATATGCTCATTGATAAGACAAAGTCCATCACTACTTCATAGTGTAAAAGTGGGAGGATAAAGTGGGAGCTATGTGGTGTGAGAACTATACACACGTGTTACTATGAATAGTATAAATTATCCCTATTCATAGTTTCAATTAGAATGGACATCAATGAAGTGGACAAATTAACATGTGTAGGCTTACTCCTTGGATTAGATCCAAGAAGCCGATCTCACAAGCTGAAGGTGGTACCTTGAGTTAACACATGGATATAGTCAGGTAATACATTGGAGACCGCTATAAGATAGACACTCAGAAATAACTATATTTATATCTTGGTGTCATGTCTTATTGTAGTAGCAGTACAAGTATACTCAGAACTGAGATATTGGTTACATTTTATGCATGTTTCCATGCTTTGGGTCATACTTATTCATACCTTGGTTATTAGGATGGTACGAGGGATTGAGGGTATAGTGATCATCACTCATTGGTAAGCCGAGTAATCAAGATGGGATCCATCGCTCTAGATATAGTGATATAATGGTAGTTGTACCTTAAGGCCTCCTGTTGAATAGACACACTCGTAAACCTTTAGTCAAAGTGTAAGATTGAAAGATTAGGTTTCTAGTCAATCTTGATACATTATGGAAAGTGGTGTTCTTCGTGAGTAAGTATAACTCTAGGATAACTATGGCTATTACATGAGCTAACACTTAGTCCAAGCTCAACAAGCTGGATGGTACTTAACTTGATGGAAGTAGTGTAATGTATTGGTTATTATTGCAAAACTAAATCAAGTCACAAGTACATGACGTTCCTTGTATCGTGGGATCATACACCTTTGTTAGAAAGCCTATTTGATCATTTAGAGTTATTGGGTTCCATAAGAGTCCAGAACACTGAGCCTAAAGGCTCCTGGATGGGAAGCCATGTTTAGGTTTACCTCTAGCACCTCTATACTTCTAGATTCTATGAGGACACACACTTTAGATCTTTACCGGACCAAGTAATGAATTTATGGGTTGGGTCTATATCGAGAATATTAAGAAAGTCAAAATGGTTGGATGAATTATTAATTTGTTGGACCAAACATTAATTAAAAGTTTATGGAGGGGTTTTGGAAAAATTGCACAGGGACAAGCAAGGGAAATTCTTCCCATTGCTTTTGGGCCTCGTGAAAATGGGATGTTTGCAAGTGGGACCTGAGCGGCTGCGCCACTAGTAATTTGGCTCATGGGCTACTAGTATGACCTAGCACAAGGTCAGCGCATGTTGGTGGGTAGTAGGCCCGCAAGCACTAATGGGCAGCGCTTGGATGGCCCTACTACATAGGCCTAGTGTTGGGACCCATAATCCTAGCTTACGAGATAAGGCAAGCCATTAGGGCTTATGTGGCAGCCGCCCAGCCTGCATATGCGGGCTATGCGCGCGGGTTGACTCACATGGAGATGGAGCTTCATGCGATAACTAGTGTGGGATGGGAATATTCCCATCCCACATTGCTAATTGACGTGAGCTTTTTGCTCCCCTCCCACTAAAAATAGTGGTCCACCCCCATCCTTTCAAATCACTTCAGCTTAGCCTTCCTTCTGAGTTTTGACGTCTTTCTTCGTGAACTTTTTACGAAATCCTCCATAAGTTTCTCAACTGTCACAAGAATTCTTTTAAAGGCTCATTCATATTTTGGAAAGAGTTTTATAAGTTATATTTTTGGGTTAGTCTTCAAGTGGTCTAGCAACTGCTATCTACCAACAAGTTCTTCCTCTACGGGAGGTTTTAGTCAGATGGGATTTGTGTGGATCAATCATAGAGGTGTCCTATTTTGGAGGCTAGTGCTAACGGAGGGTTGTCCAATTACTCTAAGAGAGAGGCGCACCAATGGAAAGGCAAGCATCAACTGGCAATGCTCTTCACTTGGATGTTAGGTTTCTTTTATTAAGTTTTATAAACCTATGTGCATCTATCAATCATGGCATGCTTAGGAGATCTTTTACGGTTAATTTTAAGTTTTGAAATTCTATCTTGCAAGTTTGCATGTTCAATTACTGCCTTAATTAACCAACAGGTTCCTCATACGGAACAACCTCAAGATGAGAAATTTAATTATTTTAGTAATAATATAAATACTACGATTGGACATTAACTATGACCTTAAGTTTAATTTGATAGGTAAGGCCTAACATAGTATTTTTTATTATTCCTCATAAACTACATGAATTATTTACATAATCTATCAATGATACAGGGAGTGTGAACTAAATTGAAAAGCTTGGATGAAATTTTTAGTTTTCAAGTCAAGATTTTGACACAAATACCAACAAAATCTTAGATTTATTTGATCTCTCTCATATATCAAATTAATTTTCATGTTGACTTATCCAAATGGTTTTTTAGGGCCTCCAATAATTATTAATCTTTATAACTTATTTTGAAGAATAACAGATCATGGAGATTACAAAGGAAATCTTGTAACCGGTTTATCATAAATTTTATGTTTTCGATTGCTTATCACAATAAGAATTTTGATAGTGAAGTCGTTGCCCTTGGTAGAATTTCCTATAGTGGTAGTACTAACTTATAAGAAACTAAGATTGTAATCTTGCTTTGTATCCAAGGGTTATAAAATCTCTTTGAAGAGAACTCTAGTGTCAAGAAGATGAAAACTAAGTCAGTTGGAAATTAAAAATATACAATCTTGCTTCGATTTAATAGAGCGATTGAGATGTCCACCCATAGGTGAGCTCTGTAAGGGTTTTCAAAAAACCTAGGGCTAGCCCCACCGCCTTTTGTCTACTCTCTTTTCTACTTTCAATATCCGACCAGTTCACCATAACTGCCTTGGGATCTTCTTCCATTACTAACTTTAATATTGCCCACCTGTATGATAGAAAAAAGCTATGAAAAAGCTATAGAGAAACCTAGTTGCAGATAGAAAACTTTCCCTAAAGTTGCTTGGGATATTTTTGAGAAATCATTCCCCTTTGTGGCTCCTACAATCTCTAAGAAAGGTAGCTTCAAAATCGTACACCTTAACCAAGCTGTTTACGTAAAATAAGTGCAACTTTGTGAGTATTCGTTAATTGGGAGGCTCAACCAAAGTAAAGAAAGTGTTCCAAGGAAAGTGGATGATCTAAAGAAATAGCTTTCAGTTGTTTTGGATATTCAGACTTAGTGGAAACTTATCTCGATTGGTCGAGGATTCTATCATATCATGCTCGGCTCTATCGATTGGTAGTGTTAACTTAAAGCCAAGTAATTTTCATCTTCAACCTTGGATTGTTGATTTCAATCCGTATGCCTATAACACAACTAATGCAAAGTTTTGGGTTCGTCTATAAGCGTTTCCTTGAGAATCCCAAGACTCATGCAGAAAGTTCTAGTTTTTTTTTGGGTACTCCTTAAGGTGGATAGAGCCACTTTAGATGGCTCTTATGGTCATTATACATGAATTTCGGTAGATGTGGACCTCTGTAACACATTGTCGCATATTGTGGTTGGGGCTAGGGAGGGACATGAGCCATGGGTGGATCTTGATTTTGAGAATGTTCCAGCCTCTTGCAAAGTGTGTAACTCGGTGGGGCATATGGCATATGATTGTCATTGCAATAAGAGGCCTATTGATGCTCAACAAATTAGATCAAAATCAAGAGATAATATAAAAAAACCAAATCTTGATCTTCTTACTTGAAGCCAGGTGAGGCAAAAAAGTATTGAGGAAAGAAACAAGCTTGTGGTTCTAACTACTACAATTTTCAACAACTTGGAAGAATGTTTGAGGGATAAACCATTGGCTGGTAAATCACTATTTGTAGATATGGATAGGGTTTCAATGGAGAACGAGTCAGAAGGGAATGAGGCTAATGTTAGTGGTTGTGAACAGGGGGAATCAGATCAGGCTAATGTTGTTATCACTGATATTTATAAGTCTATCGAGCTGCATGTTGTAGATTCTTTAAAGGAAATAAGTTTGGTGGTCTATCTACAACATGGACAATCTAAATCAGTCACTATTTTGCCAAATACATCGAAGCCTTTATTAATTGAATGAGGATGCAATTCTTGGGTAGATATGGCTGAGATGAGGAAGAACCTTAGCTTTGTGGTTTTGCTGAAATTTATTTCGGATAAAACCATCTAAACTAATTTCAATGTTTCTGGTTTAAACATTAATGTTGGCTTCATTTATGGGGAGCACTAGATATATAAACCATATGTCATTGTATAATACAATGTGTGGGGCTGTTTCTTTACTTGATAGTAATTGGGTTTTGATTAGACATTAATGCCATACTTGGTTCGTAGGAGAAGAGGGGTAATTTATCGATGATACCGGACTGGTTGATGTCATCATTGAAGGACTGTTGTTCACCTGGTTCAATGATAGGGCTAGTCCAAATAGGGTGGATTAAGTTTGTCCAGATTAGCTTAAATAAATGAGCAAAGGGGGGTGAATGCGCTTACTTGGTTGATTTTAAGATTTATAAAAATTATTTCCAAGTTCAGTTTTTAGATGCATGTTGAGTAATGTATGTTATCAGCAGGTATAAAAACTATAAACTATTAAGCTTTGATGAACTATTTTATCTTCAATTTGTATTGTGTACTTTACTCAGCTTCAATTGGTTTCTCAAGCAAAACTAGCAAACAAAGAGAGATTGTGAATGAGCAAGAGCACTATAAAGGCAATGATAAGGATTAAATTGTTAACACGTGATATTTTATCTTGGTTCAGTCCATAGCCAACCTCTAATCCCCGGATTCCTTTCCGAGCTTTAATCCATAAGTGATTTTTTCCTTCTTAGGCGGAGAAGCCTTTATAGCAGGTAGACACTATTACAAAAAGTACCTTTCTTTCTAACTACCACTAAACAATAATTTAGGTACCCTTCCTAAACTATCTCACAAATTTGAATTGAAAGTTTGCGAACTAAGGATTTCAACTTATAAAAATTGTTGAATCCTTTTACAATGTTAAATCTAATCTTGTTTCTCTCTATTACGAACTTAGTGGAAATTTTAGTGTTTGCTTTTGAATGCTTTAGTTTGGAATTTCTGAATGATGTGAATAATTTGACAGTATTTCAGCTCTTAAGAAATTTGAGGTGATTCACCAAGTTAGAACGTCATCTTCAATCTTTTATTTATACTTGGAAGATTTGGAAGTAGTTGTTGCAAACTTCTCATCCTCACTTATTCTTTGGTATCTCTTCTCTTCGTAGTTTTTGAATATGCCCGTTTGAAACAAATTCCAAGATGTTTAGAGACAATGAATATGAATGTTAAAGCGAGAGATTAATCCATTAATTTTTGTTGGGTAAAAAAATCATTTCTTCAAGAAATTCCATTCTGAGAGAGAGGTGAACAATATGTAATGTGGAAGCTTGTGATTTGTGTGGTTGTTGATGTTGCAGAGGAGCACGAAGACATTGGAAAATAGCGCATGTTAGAAGATGCCTTTTCCCTTGGACGCTAGTGAGGAGTCTCCAACATTCTGTACTGACACCTTTTGGTTATGAGGACCACATGAATTTCTTCTTTAATTTCAACGCTTTCTACCAAAAAAAGCATCAAAGGAATAATCAGTTTCTCACAGACAAAGTTAATGGCACATTTGTCATATATTTTCCAAATGTTGAAGAACTTAGCTTTTAATAAATAAAAGCTACTCAGCTTCGCTGAGTCTATATCATATAAACTACGTAATACTCAACCTCACTCAACTTTTCTTACTCTAAGCCATTACTTAATTGAAACTCAATAAATTGAGTTGGTTTTTTCCTTAAGCAAAGTCAATTAAACTTAATTAATTAAGAGTTTACTTAATACTTAATTAATTTCACTATATTAGACAGTTTGTTATTCCAAAATTTTTTTAAATAATATGAGGTACTATTAACTTGGGTTCAACAATCTCCACCATTTTCAACAGATAACAAACCAAGTAGTGAAAGAAACTATTTAAATAAATAGTTTATAGATATAAGAATACCTAATTAGTGATGTAAGACTCCCCCATGTTGAGTGAACTCCTTAGACAGTATAGACTCCCCCATACTGTGTGGATTCTCTTCAGTCAGCATAACTCCCTCATACTTGGAGGAATTTTCTTCAATCTTGGGACTTTGTCTTACTCAGCTTCTCCTTGAGTCTGGTCTTAGTTAATTCTTGCAATAATTTCTAAGCAAGAAAAAAAGATTATGCACTAAGCTATGAAGCTCTTAACTTAGATAGACTAAACATGTAATTTTCATTGATAAGAAATGCTTAGTAAGTGCACAAATTGTATCCTATACTAAGTGACTACAATCTATAGTTCTATTACAAGTTTTTCAATTCTAAACTAATAAGACTATCTACGGGAGTGAGTTTACTGGGAAGAAGATTATCTGCAACCTTTGAGATAATGCTGATAGTTTTATTAATGTTGTTGCTGTTGTTGTTGTTGCTATTGCTGTTGTTGAGAATGATGAGGCCTTTGCGAAATATTTGATCTGTACTATTGAGCTATCCTTCGAGAATCTTCAACTACTTTCTCCCCCTATAATATCTATGTCTTAACCATTTGCTCAAGAAATAAACTGAAGGTGTCGATTGTGGATGAAAATCCTCTTGCTGTCTAAGAATGGTGGGTGAGATCTCTTCGTCTTACTTCTCCTCTACTTTAGCAAAAGGATGTCTTGATCATAAAGTTTTTGCAGAAACAAGTGATGATATCGTTAGATGAGCAATCTGATCGAATCCTTGATAAGTGAGCTGTTGAAAGCACTATAGTAGTCCTCTGAAAACTGATGCAGAAAGAGATATCTTCAGTTGGGCTTCCATGTCAATAATCCTAGGCATATGAGGTAATTATCTTCGCTATATACTCTATGTCACTTGCATCATATAATCCAGTTGTTAACAGCTAATGTACATTTCCTTGCATTTCATGAAGATGATCCTTTTGGGAATTCAACTTCTTGTGCATAGTGAGCCCGCTTTCAGGATCAATGGACTCAGTTGGATCAAGAAAAAGTTATCCCATTGCTTCTAGTAAGGCCTTTTATGCTTTTCTCACTGAGTCATCGGTATTAGTGTTGATAAGTTTGTAGGCTATGTCAAGCCTATCTCCAAGCGCATCCAAGTTCAAGTTAGGTTTGTCCATCTTTTTAGGAGCATCTTCCACAGTTGTTATGAATCGATCAAATTTTTATCATAGGTGACTCGGACATGTTCTCCATCAGCTCGCACATGCTATACCTTAGATCCTTATTGATACTTATCTACTTGGATAATTCATTGATTTTATTATTAGTGCTAGTCTTTATTCTAGCTTGATCTTCACCAAATTTGTGAAACTACGTAGTTTTGAGTAGCCAAGGTGGCATTCAAACTACTCAGCTATTTTGTGGTAGTACTTCACTACCTTTCACCTTTCCTACCATTGCGTTTGCAATGGCAGTAGAAGTTGGGATAGAAGAGACGACCACATTGAGCAGAGCTGTAGAGTAAATCAGCCTTGTTAAGATCAGAGCCTTCTTGTCCACGAGGCTTTTTGTGCTTTCCTTTGCGAGATGATTCTTTATAGTGTAGAGGCTCCCTTGAATTTTCTCGAATTCTTCAAAGTAAATGTATTTAGAGGCGGTGCTGGAGTGTTCATCAAACTCAGGAAGCTTTACCTTCTTCTTTGCAAACAAGTCCATCAATTCTTTTATCAGTAGCACTTGGCTTACTGCACCATCCAATTCAGCATTAGTTAGAGAGTTGTTAATTTCTTCTTGGCCAACTCCCTAATTTGAGCCAAAATGGCTAAATCACCCATATCCACTTGGAGTGGCTTGCTACTGGAGGGAGTTTCTTCCTCAGCTATAAAATTTACCTTGGAAACTTCCTCGCTTGCATTTCCTTGCTGAGCATTGTTCTCAACTTCAAGAACTTCTCTAATCTGAGGGATTAGAGAGTCGGGATAAGGATGGGTTTGAAGAAAGGGTAGGTATGGAAGTGGTTTGTAGAGTTTGTGAAGAAGGAATAAAAGATCGTTTAGATTTTACAAGGGAAGTAATGATTGAGGTTTTTGTATTTATAGGTGGTGAAGAATGGATAGTCTTTTCTTAGGATTTATTAGGTGAGGAAGAGATATGAATAGGTGAATTTCTGGGAGAATGTACAAGAGAAGAATTTCTAGAAGTAGAATTTATAGAATGTGTCTGTATTTGAGAATGTACAGGAGGAGATTGTTCAGGATTTATAGAGGGATTTTATGAAGGATTTATAGAAGAATTGTGAGAAGGATTTTGATGTACCTGTTGGTTGACTGTTTGAACCAAGAATGGGTCAATCTCAGGTAACTCAGCCTGAGTTGGAAGTGTCCCAGTCCGAGTGTGAAGAGGGCTTTGGATGTTTTCCCCAAGAAGACCAGATTCTTTCTAGTTGATGACCTCAATGTCATTATCATCCTCTTCGTTGCTAACTATTTGGATATTTCTTTTGTTGTGAGTTTTAGCAGTTCTATTTTGTTGAACGCCTTTAGCTTTAGAGATAACATCTTCCACCTCCTTGGCAGCTCCAAGACTTATAGTTTAAGGGTCCTCTTTACTTTTCTTGGAGCTTCCTTGGACATTTGCTTCTCTAACATCTTCAATTTTGTGCTTTTTCTCGTACAAGCCCTCACTCAGCTCCCTAGCTGACATTTTCTAAATTTATTCCACAACTTTAGGAGGTGGAGGTGGAAAAATAGACTTGGTGGCTGCTGCAGCCTCTTCTTCTTCTTTTTGCTTCGCTTCAGCTTACTGCTAAGTGCGAGTATTCAGTTTCAGCTTATTTCTCCATTTGGCTTGAGTTTGGGCATGTATATTTCTTGCCCTTATTTTTCTTGGGCTAGCTCTCACCTCTAAGCCCCATCTTTTGCTTTTGATGAAGTTAGAGCAGAGGCTGTTGAAACTTGCTCCAATGAACTAACAAAGGAATGTCATCTGCAATTTCCTCACTTGAGCCATAAAAATCCACTACAAATGCATCTCATCCTCCTTGAGAACATTTAAAGGGAACAATGTTAGTTCCATTCTTGCCTTCTTCTGTTTAATGTCTTGAACCTTTGTGTATCTGGTGTGGACTTGCTTGTTCTTCAACTTACTAAAGTGGTTGAAGTCCAAGGTTTTCTTCAGTGGGACCACGCTCTCTGCTGAGCCATTAATGAAGCTTGAGATATCCATCCTCACAACCTTCATGAGGGGAGTAATCAGATACCCATAGTGGTAGACAATAGTAACTTTGGTCAGATGATGAAGAATCATCACTAGCCAGTTGAGTTGATTACCTTTTACCATATGGTAGACCACACACATCTCGAAGTAAGTGCATTTGTTGAGGGACCTTATCTCTAGTAAAATAAACATCACCAACAATTCATGCCATGCCCTTACCTCCCAGCTCATCCTAGATATAGCAATTTGTCTAGATCCGTAGTGTGTTGGGAGTTCCCAATCTTCAGGGACAACAATATGCTCTTCATTTCCATTTCTTCTTAGATTGGTCTCCTTCAACGGAATGTTGAGGAGACTGCTAATCAACTTAGAACAAATCAAGTAGGAGACATGGTTGATTTCCACCATTAAAACATCGTTAAAACCTTGAATGAGGTAGAGATGAGCATAGAATTTCCTAATCAATTCCTTAATGGTAGGATCATCCATCAGAAAGAATTGACTGAGGTTTTGCTACCGAATGACCCTATGCATGGTCTTATTCTTCAGGATACCTTTATAATCCACTTCAAAAACTAGTCCAAACTCTTGATCTTTAAGCTAGTCAATCTTGTTAAGACGGTTCCATGGGGCAAAACTACTTTCTTAGTTGTGCCATCTATGTGTACAAACATGTTCTTCTTCGAAGCGCCTTGAAGAACGAGGGTTTTCTTAGTGTTTGCTATATGCAGATTGAGAGAATATGAGAGAGGAGAAATTAGGGTTCTTTGCAAAAACGTTTGAATCCACTAGTGATTTCTTTCTTTCCTAAGGCAGGGAGAAGCCTTTACAACTGATAAACACTATTACAGAAAATACCTTTCTTTCTAATTACCACTTAACAACAGTTTAGGTACCCTTCCTAAACTGTCATGCATATTGGAATTGAAAGTTTACGAACTAAGGATTTCAACTTATAAAAATTGTTAAACCCTTTTACAATGTTAAATCTAATATGGTTTCTCTCTATAACAAACTGATTGGAAAGTTGAGTGTTTCTTTCGAATGCTTGAGTTTAGAATTTCTAAATGATGGGAATAATTTGGCAGTATTTAATCTCTTAAGAAATTCAAGGTGATTCACCAAGTTTGAATGTTTTCTTCAGTCAACTATTTATACTTGGAAGATTTGGAAGTAGCCATTACAAACTTCTTGTCCTAACTTGTTCTTCAATTTCTCTTCTCTTCGTAGCTTTCGAATTTTTCGTTTGAAACAAATTCTAGGATGTTCAGAGATAGAGAATTTGAACATTGAAGCGCGAGATTAATTTGTTAATCTTTGTTGCGTCAAAAACTCGTTTCTTCAAGCAATTTTATTTTGAGAGAGAAGCCGCAATATGCAATGTGGAATCATGTGATTTGTCTTGGTTCTAATGTTGCAAAGGAGCCCGGAGACACTGGAAAAACGGTGCATATCAGAAGATGCCTTTTCCCTTAGATGCAAGCAAGGAATCTCCAACATTCCATGCTAACACCTTTTGATTGTGAGGACCACATGAATATCTTCCTTTATTTCTGCGCTTTTTACCTTAAAAGCATCAAATGAATATTCTATATCTCACAGACAATGTCAAAGGCATGTGTTTCATATATTTTCAAGTGTCGAAGAACTCAGCTTTTATTAAATAAATGCTACTCAGCTTCGCTAAGTCTACATCATATAAACTACATAATACTTAGCCTCATTCAGATTTTCTTACTCTAAGCCATAACTTAATTAAAACTCAGTAAATTGATTTGTTTTTCCTTAAACAAACTCAATTAAACTTGATTAATTAAGAGCCTACTTAGTGCTTAATTAATTTCACTATCCTAGACAGTTTGTTATTTCCTAAACATTTTAAGTACTATGAGGCACTATTAACTTGTGTTCAACAAACTATTATTTAGATAGAGTTTTAATGACTTCGAACTTTGCTAAGGGCTACAATTCATACAACTGCATGGTTCTTGCAAGGCATTATTCGGATCACAACTCATTACTTTTTATCTATTCCTTTATAGATGGAAAGATGGAAAGATTTAGATTTCAATCAATGTGGATTACTCATCCAAGCCTGGAGCAACTATTTAGGGAACATTGGCTTTCAAATTTTCCTTCTCTTCTACCGGCACAGTTGCTCATTGCGAAACTAAAAACTCTTAGGCCAATTTTGAGTAGTTGGAACAAAGACGTATATGAACATGTTGATACTAATATTAAAAATAGCGAGGAGGCTCTTCTTAAGGTCTACGATTGGATTTCTCGGGAAGGGGTGTTAGAGGCTTTAACTTGTGAAGAATTTAAAGCGCATGCTACAAAGGAAATTTTTTTTGAAGGAAAAGAGTTGAATTTGTTGGCTTGTAAAGGGTGATTGTAATTCTGAATTCTTCCATAGGCTTTCAAGTGTTCACAAATCTTATGAGGTATATAATCGCTTATCATCGATGATGATATTACCTTTGATATGGAACAAATTTCAGCTCACATATTGGAATATTACAACCATCTTTTTGCTAAGGATAGGATGGTAAGGGTGATAACAATCTTATTACTTCAGTTGTGCCTCACATGGTAACGAATATGAATAATGAGAGTCTAATTGTGCGGCCCTCGTGCAAATTTATTAAGGATGTGGTGATTGCAATGGATGGTGCTAGTGCCCCTGGTTCGGATGGATTTAGAGGGCTATTTTTCCAGAAATTTTGGCATGTGGTAAGATCGGATGTTTGTAGCATAGTCAACTAGTTTTTTTGACACAGGTTTCATGCTTCTTGGGGTGAACTCAAGCATTAGAGTTATGATTCTGAAGGTTGATGGTGCAAATATGGTGGAGCAATTTAGGCCCATTACCATGACAAATTTTTCTTTCAAGATCATCACTAAAATTTTGGCGAATCGGTTGAGTGACGTTGCTTCTCGGATCATCACACCCAATCAATTTGGTTTCATTAAAGGCCGCCATATACATGAATGCATTGTCATTGCTTCGAAAGGTGTGAACGTTCTTAAAAAAATTTACGGTGGGAATCTTGCATTGAAGACTGATATTGAAAAAGCATTTGACACTATGAGATGGGATTTTTTGTTTACGGTTTGCATGCATTTGGTTTTTCGGACTTGTTTATTGGTTGGATTGAGCAATCCTTAGTACAGCCCCTGTTATCCATTTTGACGCCCATTAGAGTAAATGGGTGTACTTTGGTTTTTCAAGGGGAGTTCGACAAAGTGATCCGCCTTCACCTTTGTTGTTTTGATTAGGGGAGGATTTTTAAGTCGCTTAATTTTATAGTTTGCTAGCATAGGATACATAGCGCAAATGAACTACACAACTCATGTTCCCTTTCCTTCTCTGCTCAAATTCTGAATACCTGAATTTTATTAGGTTTGTGCAAATTTTTCTCAAACTGTACTAGCTTTGATTTGATTTCGTAATTGATTTGTTGTACCTAGATGTTTGAATTTCTTTTTTAATTCAATAGATGCAAGGTCATCCTTTTTTGCTGCATAGTTTTGGATCTTTGGCTCGGGAATTAAGTTTGTTCGATATAAAATTATTAGAGTTTTGCTTTCAAGTTCATCAAGTTTTTATTTGATTTATCTTTTATTTGATTCATAACATATTTGTTCGATTAGAGCTTTTGAACTTTTGTTTTAAATGATAAAAATTGAAGATATTGATGTGTATTTATCAGATCTTTATTTGATTTTGCATTATCCTTTTTTTAAGTATAAGGTAACTACCTTGTAGCTATATGGTAGGAAGTTGGTAATTTTCAAAATTCGTATTTTTATTTTTGTATAGTGTCTCTTTTGAATGATAATTATGAAATTTTCTACAGGTACGTACCAGATATAGAACAATTGAAAAAATTTTATGAAAGTATCTAGTAAGTACTTGGTAGCTACTATGAGCGGATAACACAAAGCGATGGGCCGAGAGCACGCGAAATGAGAGGCGCGGTCCACCGGGGTGTTTTAAAAATTACCGATTCGGGGACCCGGAAGATTTGGAAGAGAAGGAGAAAACATTTTTAGCTCTTGGTGTAGAGTCTCCACCTGGATTAGCTCTTTCAAGGAATTAGAGTCCTATGAGGCTTAATGTCCGGGGGATGACCTACTAAGACATAGAGATTCAGGTTCTGGACAAGTTGCTTATTTCTTATTGGATCCCATTATATTACATCTACAGAAAATCGTTTTTCTTATTTATGCATATTCGCACTTATGTCAATTTCGAGTTATTATGCATGATGTAAAGTGCATGCGGAAAGCAGTAAATCCATACATAAAGCAGTAAACAAATGTGGAAAAATAAATTAATAAATTACAAAACTCGGGGGATGCAACAGCCAGCCTAATCTATTAATTATAATTTTCGTAAAAATATTTGCTATACCTGAAGGAAAATAAAACCTAGGCATACATCTAACCTGCATCCACAAAGGTTAGTGCATGACATATAGCACAACATGAATATTTACACGTATGCTCGATTTAAGTTTGACGAGACCCGTATGGCCTAATTAAAATATCAACGATTGAAAATTTCTTATTTAGATATAAAAAAATTCATGTTATTTACAAATATGTTGGTCATTTTTATTTAGTGAAAATGATGGCATGGCAAAAGGTGAGGTGTGTTATCCCGGAATATTTTTTATTCTCTTTGTGGGGGCATTCTAACATGTATTTTATAATTAAATAAACAAAAAAACAATTAAAAGCATGAAAGAAAGTTACATAATAAAATAATGGTAATAATAAATAAAAAGGTTAATAAAATATAAAGGAATAAAATAAATCCTAGGTCAATGACGAAATTGAGTTCATCTACGTATTTAGGAGAAAAAAATAAATATAAAAATATAATACACAGGAAAAATCAGCTCTATGAACTCAGAGGCTTACCCTTTTTCGTTGCGAATATACGTCGACAAATCCGCTTGATCTTTGGAAGTGCTCCTCGTTCGTTTTTATATAATTTGTGAAAATGTGTTATTTTAATCCTAAAACTATTCAGACTTGGACTCTAAATTTGTTTTAGGCCCATAAGGATTTTTTGATAAAAAAACTAATGGATAAAATTTGGTTTGAAATAAAGAAAGTTTGGAATCCAAACCTGTTTTGGATCAAAAAATAATCAAAGAATTTCCAAGAAAGATGTATTAAAATCAAAATTATTTTATCAAGAACATTAAAATTTTTTTTGTAGAAAAAAAGAAAAAACATCTTTTGGCATTTCGATGAAGAAAAAAGAATTTTTATGGTAATTTTTCGGGTCCCCTTTTCTACTAAAAATTCCCCCTACTTATGGGGGGAATTTTTTTGTGATTATTTTTTATCACCTCCTCACCGGCGAGGTGTCCCCCTCTCCGACGAGGGTGGCCCATGAAAATGCATACTTCATCTAATTTCTTTTTTTTTTAATTTTTTAATTTATTTTTTAAATATTATATATATATATATATATATTTATATATTTATATATTTATATATATATTTATATACTTATACATATAAATTTATTTTCTGTTTATTTTTCTTAAAATATATACATATATTTTTTTAAAATAAATGATTTAATAAAATTATTTTAGACCCTTAAATATTTATTTATGTCCCTTAAAAATATTTTAAGCCTTTAAAATTTCACTTTGAGGCTTTTAAAAATTTTCTTACGGTCCTAAACATTTATTTAGGGACCAAAATATTATTACTTTTTTTAACGAGAAGAACTTCCATTTGAAGATCATCGGATGATCGAAAATTATGTAATTTAAGGATAAAAATCCCCGAAAAGTAGTCATCATTTAACGCGCGAACTGGTACAAATTGCTGGTTGTATAACCAGTATGATCACACGAAATGGAGCAGAGGGATTGTGAATATACCTTACCAGTGTGGTTAGTGTTTCTTTGCCTCCAATTGGTGATGACGTGGGCCTTCCTTTCTGGAGTCGTATCACCACGGGATTTTCCATTTCTTTCTATCGAATCCCTTTGGTGCTTAATGCCCATTGCGGGCAGGTCGACCATTTCTTTCTACGGCATCCCTGTAATAATCGGCAACCGTTTCTTTCTTCGGTTGTGGTCATTGTGTGCCCATTATGAGTTGACCTTTGGTTGGTTTTGACAGTTGGAACTATCGGAGTAGGGTGTGTGAATCCATTTCAAAAGCGACCCCATTGAGTTAACCGTTTCTTTCTTTGGTTGGTGGATGAGACTATTTCTTTCTTCAATCATTGAGATAACTATTTCCTTCTTCGGTTGTAATTTGATTTTCCTTAGTAGGATGTTGATTTGTTTCATGTATAATGTTAATGCATTTTATGATGAATGTTTTAATTATTTGATTGAGTTTATGCAAAGCAAAATATTTTTCTCCTTCAATCAAAAATTAAAACGTGATAAATAAATAAATAAGTGTAATGAAAATTCGGGGATGTCCCGAGAACTGCTATGTTATTTTAGGAAGCTTTTGTACTGAAATGTTTCTATGTTAACTTCAAGCTTGAGTGGGCCATCTCATTCTTGGCGTTTGCAAATTCCCCAAGTGGAGGTGGAGTTTCTTGTAAACTAGTATGGAGTTTCCCCAGTTTGGCATCGTCTTTACCTTTTGATGATATGATGCACATGTATGCATGATTTTATGAACAATATTTACAATATGGTGTATGTTCATCTGTATGTTCGTCTATTGTAGGTGTTATGGGCTTCATTCATTGAAGAGCCTTCTCTAGTGCTAGTGCATGGTTGCCCCTTGGATTTATCTTGTTAGGGATTCTATGGATCACTTCCTCTGAGCAACTACCATGGGTTTATTGAATCATATTCGAGTAGAGAACTTGAATCTGGTTCGAGGAAGATCTATATGAGTCGTTGACCATGCATTGTGTTGGTGATGATCGCTTGGAAGCTGTTTGCCTAAAGTGTTGGAGGTATATAATGCCACACACTGTTCCGAGGAGGAGATGATAAATTTGATATTTGTCTAGTTCTAATTTCTACATAGATCGCCCTTGCGGGTTCTCAATCTATCGAACCTTGTCTTAATTTTTTCCTGAACCTCCCTTTCAGATTTTCAATCTAGCAGACTCATTTTTCTTTATTTTTGCTTTTTCATTTTTTTGGATGTTTACTTGCGATATTCTACCATTGGCATGCAAGCAATCAAAATAAACATATGCATAAAGATTTAGCCAAAATGAAAATTCAATGATGAACTTTAACAGGGGTATAAATGTTTTAAATGATTTGAATACTGCCCTTTGATTAGCCCTCTCAGGTTTTGTAACAATGTCGTTCTCTCGATGTCCTAAGTTTTGCCTGACCTGTCCTTTTCGGGTTTTCAACTCAGCAGACTATTCTTGTTCTATTTTGAAAAGAAGCCCTAATTTTTACTCAACTAACAAAGTGTTAACATTGGTAGGCTAATTTACTTTTTTTTTGTACCACTTTTCACCTATGCATGATAGTAATTATGCAAGACTTGGTTGATTTGATAGATCGATCGCCGTCCATGACTTTAGTTGTTATCTTATTTAACGTTTCTGATTGATTGGTTGGTGCTCGTGTTGCTTTGCTAGCTTGAGGTATATGCGGTGATGATTCTTGGTCATCTGTGTTTCCTTTTGAGTTCAATAGTTCTCTAACGATAGGTGATATGTCAGAGATCAGATCTAATAGCTTGATTTGTCGAGGGTCAAAAATTTTTTACTCAATGATGTTCCCTCCACAATGATGTGATCATCCCATAAGTGTTGGTGGGCCATGTGATGAAGTTGTTACCTTCTTTGTGTTCTTTGATGTTGCATCGGTTGTTTAACCTCAATTTGCTTTATTGACATTTTGGCCCCATTCTGGCTTCAATCATTTTGATCTTTGCATGCTTCATTCTTTTCTAGTTTCTATCATTCTGACCTTTGATTGACTGATATAATAGTTGGTGGACGTTTAGTGCTTGGAGATCTTTCTATCGATCTTATGTCTTTGTATGATGAGGCTGATAAGTGTATAATTACACTTATTATCATTATAATTTTACACACTAAACACTATAGTTTTAGTCATTTTTGTACTTCATATAAAAGATTTCACGTGGTTTGTAGTTGTTTTTTATGCAAATGCAGATACTAGGTAAATCTTGGGAGTAAAATGATCTAAATTTGAATTCTATGTAAAAAGAGTGAAAAATGTGCAAAAAAATGCATGGAACTTAAAGATTTGGCTTAAGATCGAAGTTATTGAAGATCGGTGAAGTTACAAGAAGAATTCTAAAGAAAAACACAACTCATGGTCGTGTTAACAATTCGCGGTCTCGACATGATACACTTCAGAAATAGAAAATTGTCAAACAAAGATTCACAGTAGCGACATGGATGGTTTTTTGGTCAAATCTTCTTAACTACCAACTGCCAGATAAGAATGATTAGCCGCCATCAACCGTCGTAAACTACCAATGAATAGACACTTATCAGAAGTCAATCAATCATGAAAAGGTGTCTATCCATTGTGGATAAGATTAAAGCTTCTCATCCAATTACAATGAAGTGATACAATCTTTCTCCAATGGACACAACTCTTCATATGCATACATGCAACCCTTCGAGATCTATAAATAGGGTTCCAAGCCTTACAAATTTCAGGCGGAGGAGAGCATTAGAATGCAATTATAGGGTTATGTATAGTGTGTGTAGATAGAGAATAAAATATCTAGTTTTCGCTACGTTCATAAGTGTTAGCTAGAAAATGTTTAAGTGATTCGAATCCTTATTTCGATCACTTGATTTCTCTACATATTCTAGTGATTGTTGTATAAGTGTACTTGCAAATCACTTATCAATAAAAGTTTTTGTTCTTCAACATTCGTTTGTTCGATATTCACAAAGAATAGCATCCTAGCGGAGGTTCTGTACGGGCCAAGACCAAATTCAAAGAAGACGTAGGAATTGCAAGAATTGACAACTCCTATTAAAGAGTGGATACGGTTTGATCAACTTTAGCTTTCACTTGCATACCTTACAACTTTGCTTTGCTTTCTACTTATACTTTCTACTTCAAAGTTTATGATATGTCTACGTGTCATAATGCATATTTCATGTTGAGTCTTTTATATTAATCAAGTTATATGCCTTTGAGTTAACTTTAAGAGTAGTTTCGAGGTTAACGAGATTGTGTATAATCACTGGATCTGTGATTTTAATGCTATTTAGTGAGCCAACATTTTTTGAATGGTAACTTGCTAAATGTGGCTATGTGAGAGAGACCCGTACTAAGCATAATAATATTATTGTCCAGGTTTATATAATCGTCTTAATTCATTTGTACTAGATTTAGAAAAGTCATTTCATGTGTTACTCTGTGGTGAATCATTGAACATCTGAGTGTCTAGAACCGATTATGTTAAATTAGTCTAGTGAACGTAAAACTTTGTTGAACTTGCATGTTTTCTTTGCTATACTTATTTCATAGGAAAAATCTATATATTTAGAATCTCTAGTCTTCCCTACATATATCTATCCATTCTTCATTCTAATCCTCCCAACTAAAATCCAAAAATATTTTATTTTCTTTATTCCGTTTTTCTTTTGATCTTTAGAGCTAGTCCTTCCCTGTGGGATCGATATCTTTTAAAACTACATCGAAACAGTATACTTACAATGGTCACCATTTTTCTATTTAGATAAGCGGTACTGACAACACCTGTTCGTATTTTGAACTTATATCTTATCGATAGGAAAGTGGGAGACAAGGTTTTTGGCTTCATTATTAAATAAAAAATCCTAGGAGTTTTTAGTTTCGAAACCTTATGAACAAGTTTTTGTCACCGTTCCAGGGGAAGGTAAGTGCGTTCTAGAGATTAATTATATCTATTTATTTCGTATCCTGTATAATACAATTTTCTAATCTTATTCTAGATATGAAAAGATTATGAAATAATCATCTTGGAGGTGATACGTCATAATATTTCATCATAATTCTTGAAAAATAGAAAATTTTCTTCTATTTTCCCTATTCGAGTTCACAACTTCTATTCGCGCTTGTGAATACCTGTTAAAACTTTCTGTTTCTTGTTTTTAGTTTAGTTACGTTCACGACCTAGGATCACGATCGCGAAGTGAGCGAAAACTGTAGTAGTTTGAGAAGTTTTTTGACGGTTTCTCTCAAATTCTATATATAGAATGCAAATTCTCATAATCCTTCACTTTTGAAATCAAAAATTCCTTTTTCTTCAAACAATATCTTTGTTACAAACCTTGAAAATCAACCAATCATTTTCTTCAAAATGGTACACTATAACCAATCTATTCTCATTCCTCTTTCGGATCCGCAAGAGTGGTATGAAGCACCTTTTCCTATTCATTCTCGAGAGGAAGGTGATCATTTCGAAACCATCAGAGATGCAGAATTCACAAGTTCTTATGTTATCCATAAGAATAATTTCATTCATCTAGGAATCTATGAGAGGGTAATGTATTATCTTAGGATTCTAAACTTTGTTCTCTATTCCTCTATGAATATTAGGAATAGTGAAGATAACTATAAGGAGATGTTGATATCATTAGTTTGGGCAAATGATAAGGTGGATTGTCTAGAATTTCTTCATCAAGGGAAGAAGTATAAATTGTCGAGGAAGAAATTGGAGCAGAATATGGGATTCCCTAAAGATTGTTTCTACAAAATGCTTCTCGGTTGGGATCCGCTACCCACTTGGAATCACCTTACTGGAAAAGAATAATACAAATAGGAATCTTCCGATAGCCGGTGGATCCGAGACTCCTGTTTACTCACTTTACACTTCTATCTAAGTAGTGCCCTTTTCGGTAGATGTAGTTCCGACCACTAGTGGAAAAAGGACCTATAAGATCGCACTATTTGGGAGGTTTCTACAAGAAACCGTCCGTAACGCTCATTAAAAAACACGGAGGTAGTTATTGCGGACTATTGTTACGTAACAACCGTCAGTAATGTATATAAAAGTATTCTGGACGGTTTTTACAAACGAACCGTCCATAGTACAAGTGTTTTTTGTTATAATATCGTAGCATTGCGTACTGTTCTTTTGAAACAACCGTCCGTAATGCTACATTTTAAAAAGAAACGTATTTCGGACGGTCATTATGTATTAACCGTCTGCAATGCCTTTCCAAAAATAATTAAAACAACATATTGCGGATGGTCATTACATATGAACCGTCCGCAATACCCTTCCAAATTAATCCCACTAAACCCTATCTCTTTTAATTTACGTTGCAGCCGTCTTCCCTCTTTGGTAGAGCTCCAATTTCCGGCGATGACAACCACTTTCAGGTTAGTTTTTCTTCTCTTTTATGGTCATTTTCTCTCTTTCATCCTCCTCTGCTCATTGTTTCCTCTTTCTTTCATCTTCTCACTGATTTCTTTTCAACTTTTTCAATCAAAAATAGTGTCCCCTTCTTTCTGTCCTAAAATTCCATCGCCATTAGCCTGAGACTCTCTCGTCGTCGCCGATTAGAACTTCTAGTGAGTGATTCTGATTTCTTTATTAATTTTTTGAATGATTCTGCTTCTTAATTAGTTTTGGTCTTCTTTCTGTTGGTTTTGATGCCATAGTATTTTCTGTATTGTTGAGTTAGTGGTATAAAATTTACTTTCCAGCAAAAAAGATTAATCATGCACCCTAAACAGCTTGCTTTGCATCAGCCTTCAGGAATTTCGAATTAATTAATTTATTTGATTTGTTTGTCTGCTGAGCTAATTTCCAGAATCAATTTCTTGAAATTATAGGTAAATTGTGTCTTTTCATCAGTGCTTAGGTATTTAGCTGTAGTTGTAGCCTATTTTTTACGTTGACTTTGGAACTTAGCTTGCAGGAAGTGATATTTAGGTGCCCATTTAGCTTTTGCCCTTCAAATTAAAGATTTTATAAAGAGTAGCGGGTAATTTTGTATGGAATTTGGACCCTCTATCTTAATTCCACTCGTGTACAGATGGTGCCTAAAAAATTGTTCTCATTTGTACACATGGTGGAAGTTAGATTAGATTGAAGGTCCAAATTTTACATCAGAGAACCAGTATGAGAATCCCTTCAAATGAGAATTTATACAAATGAGAACAATTTTGTATCCATGGAGAGTAATGATGCATTTGGCCAACCAAAATAGACCCTTATAAGCCAAGTTGAGGACCAGATAGATCTTAAATACTTCCAGATGGAGTGAAAGTACATGATGTGCATGATGATTGTTAAAATTGAATTATGGTATCCATGGCATGGATTAGATTGATTGTGTTTTATGATTGTTAAAAATTGCTTTTAAAAAATGGTGCCCTTTCTTGCCTAGGATTTGTACTGATACACAGAAATTACATTGCAGGAATGTGATAAGAAAAACAGAAAAGAAAAGAAGAAAGGAGTAGCAAAACTAAGACATGGAGATGCCAAATCATTGATTCCCCTATTTAGAGAACCAAGTAGCATTGAAAAAATCCTAGATGAAGCTGAAATAAACTACAATAGAATTGAGCCAACACTCCGAAATCACAATGCTTCAGCTACCAAAATCCAAGCTGCCCATAGAGGCTACATTGTATGATTCTTCTTTCCCTCTTTGTGTTTGTTTTCATGTTCATTCAGCATTTCCACGTAGAATGTGTGCTACCGATATTAATAACAATAAAAATCTAGGTAGCATGGAAACTTCTAGACACTATCATTTCACTGAAACCGAAATTTGACACGTTTCCCACAAATTTCTTAGCCAATGTTTTTAAAAAAATGATGTTTTCTGGTGTCCGTTTTTGTGTCTGTGCTACCTATATGATGATGATGATGATAATAGATAAAACTTCGTGTGATAGGCGAGAAGGTGCTGTAGAGCGTTGAAGGGTGTAGTGAGGCTTCAAAGTGTAGTGAGGGGGCAAAGTGTGAAGAGGCAGACAATGAATGCGGTGAAATATATGCAGCTGTTAGTTCGATTGCAGTCTCAAATTCAATCACAAAGGATTCAGATGTTGGAAAACACCAATCAAGACGTCAACCTCAGTTCAAAGTATGTTGGGCAAACGGAGCATGGCTGTTTGCTTGTGTTTATGCATTTGTAATTACTTATGTGGGGGAAATCTGAATAGTCGGAAGCAGGTAATGAAGATTGGGATGCAAGCTTGCTAACGAAAGAGGAAAACGAGGCAAGATTTCAGCGAAAGGTGGATGCACTTGTTGTTAGGTCCCGAAGAGATAATTCGGTAGCCGGGTGATATGTGTTAACTAAAATAGATTCGCAACAACAAGTAAAGCAATAAAACAACACAGAGATTTTAAGTGGAAACCCTTGAAAGGGAAAAATCACTGGGCACCGATAACTCCACTAATAAATAATGGGAATACAAAAGACAAGCTCTCTCAAGTATACCCAAACTCGAGGTATAATTTTAGGATAGTTGGAAACACCCCAATTTTACTCACAAGGTAAAATCACTCAACCCCCTTCTCTAATTACTCTCTTGTGGTAATAAATTACTCTACCAAAGGAAACTCTCTAAATACTCTTTTGTAGGAACAACACTCTACAAAAGAAATTGATTTTGTTGTTTTCGTTGGAATGAATATTTTTGGATTGCTGGGAGTGCCTTTTATAGGCAGAATACCTACCAATTAGTCAATTGGTAGGTAAACTACCAAAAATAAAATCAAAGGTTGGTGGCCAACCATTGAGACTGGAACCAACAGTAGAACTTGTGGGAGGAAGTCAAATTATTGCATTCCAATTTATACAAATGATTCTGAAGGTGTTTATTAGATTTTAGTAAATCACAAGACTAAAAATATGAGTAAACCAAATCAATCAAAATGTGAAGCTTGAAAAGCCATCAGTGGACTTCTAGATTGATGGTTATTGGAGAGCATATGTTATCTAATCGTAAAATTATAACAATTTTTGTAAGAACTCAAAGTTTGTCATGCATCTGCTGATAATGAGGATATATTTCTAGTGGAGGCTCTAAAAGTTTGAGTGAATAGACTTCATTAGCTGTAAATGTTGAAAATTGGACCTGTTGAAATGAGGAATCAAGTCTGTTTTTTTACTTGGATGTTCTTCAGCTTGTGAGATAAGAACAGCAGTAGATTGAAAATTGAGTTGAGTTTATAACAGGATCGTTGTTTGAGTAAATTGCTCAACAAATATGTCAAATCATGTTTGAACATTTATACAATCTTCTTCATTTGAATCCTTTTGTAATTTCTTTTCATAATTGCAAGTCTCTAGTTAACATGCAATATGTTATGATGCTGCTGTTTTGTTCTTATCACGAAAACTCAATATTTACATTTTGTAGGCATGATTGCTTTGAAGAAGGGTTCTCAACTTGTAAAATATGGTCGTAAGGAAAAACCTAAGTTTTGCTCATTTAGAATTTCTATTGTAAGCTTTCTATTTCATCCTTATGTGAATGGTATTCTTTGATGTGAATGTTATTTTTTTATCCATTCAGTTTAGACGGATTGAGTTTTTGTGATTACAGTGTGGTCTAATGCTGGAAAATACTTTCGTTTTGCTGTTTTAAGTGCAGGAGCTAGCTATAGCACATCCATGGTAGATGAACCGTTAAATTAAAGTGCACAATTTATGCATATTAGTGGATAGTGAGATTTTCTGCTATATTTATTAATTAACATAGGATTCATGATTCGGTGCCTTCCCATGGAAGCCTTATATACCTGCATGCTATATTTTGTATCTACAAACTCTTCTTTAACGGGTTTTGCTAAGTTGCACTTTCATTAACCAAAGTTGATACTGAGTGTAGATTTATTTATTGACAGTTATTTTTCACATTTATGTCTGCTGTGCTATGGTCAAGGCTTTATAGTGTTGTTGTTTGGGATTGTCTAAATAGGATTTTAAGGTGTAATTACTGTATTACTACTTACTGCAGGAAATGAAAAACTGCAAGCAAGTCTTTGTAGAAGAACTGCATTTCCTTGGTATAGCTTTTTTGGTTTCTTGGTTTTTATTAGCCTACCTATGCTACATATTTTATTGTAATTTTTTTTTCCATTTATGAATCATCTATTATTTTTTAGAATCAGCCAGTGTGTTCTTTATTTAATTAATTATCTATTTGTTTCAGTTCATATGCACCAGTGTTAATTAATCATATCATAACTTATTGCATGTGTTATTGCTTGCAGGATGAAACAACTTTGATCTGGACATCAAGTAGTGGTAGTGGTGAACAAAGTTTAAAGTTAGCTTTTGTCTCCAAAATCAACGGTTAGAACTCTTGATCATATGGCACCTGAAGTATTTCTACAAAGGGATATGGAATGGAGTGTGATTGGTGGTCCCTAGGAGACAAGAAACTGTTTTAAGTGGAAAAGCATAACCAAATAGAGGTTTGCCCAAAAGCAATGGATTTGACTCAATCAATTACCAAAAAGAGTAAGATCTGATGGAGGGGCCCTTATTATTGATTATTGTCTAAATGGAGTTATTTCTGATAATTTGCAGGTCTGATTCATTTTTTTAAATTGCCATTGCTTGTATTATTAGGTTGACATTCCAAATTATGTATATTGATTATGCAGGCAATTAGGAAACACAAGTTTGTGGATATACTGGATAACCCAGGCTTTATTGACCTTAGCGTTTATGTTGATTTTCCTTCCATCAATCACTCTGCTAAGAAAGCTTCAAGTAAGTCTATTTTCCCTTGTTGTTATCTAAATTGGAAACTAATTACTTCTACAGAATACAGAGTGAAAATTTTAGTTTTTACTTAGCTAAAGCATGTTCGTAGCTGCTGCATTTTGCCACACCTAGTGCCAACTAAACGAGAACTTAGAAACTATTGAGATTGATTTTATTACTTAGAATTAGACAATATCATTTTATTACTTATCTGTTTGCCTCTCAATTTATTGAATCTTCTCTTTTAGGTTATTTTTTTGGCTTTTTTCTTATTTTTGGTTTTGATCAAGTTCCTACGGGTTTTAATTTTTTTTGGATTGTTCAACCATACACTAGTGCAAAAATGGCTTATAGGGACGCACCATTTGCGAGGGTTGTACTAGAAACCATCTGTAAAAGTATGGACGGAAAGACGGAGAGGGTTATTGCGGACGGTTGTTACGTAACAACAGTCTGCAATACTTCTTATAGTATTGCGGATGGTCGTTAAGTAACAACCATCCGTAATACAAAGGTTATTACTTCTTATAATATTGCGGACGGTCGTTAAGTAACAACCGTCCATAATACAAAGGTTATTGCGGACGGTTGTTACGTAACAACCGTCTGCAATACTTCTTATAGTATTGCAGACGGTCGTTAAGTAACAACCATCCATAATACAACGGTTATTGCGGACGGTTGTTAAAGGTTATTGCGGACGGTTGTTACTTAACAACCGTCCGCAATACCTTTTATAGTATTGCGGACGGTTGTTACTTAATGACCGTCCGTAATACACATATTATTGCTGAAAGAAATAAACCCTATCTCTTAATTTACGATGCAGCCGCTTCCCTCTTTAGTAGAGATCAAATGGAGCTCTAATTTTCGACGATAACAACCACTTTCAGGTTAGTTTTTCTTCTCTTTTATGATCATTTTCCTCTCTCATCCTCCTCTGCTCACTGTTTCCTCTTTCTCTCATCCTCCTCTGCTCACTGTTTCCTCTTTCTTATCTATTGTCACCCTTTTTGCTTTTGCATTCATCAGTAAAGGTGTATTTGACTCTAGAAGAGGTTGAAGTCGAAGAATATTCCAACTTATCTGAGGAAGTTCTATCTTTTGATTTTGCACAAGTACAATACATTTTTTTTCTTTCATTTTTGTTAGCTCTACTTTTGCTATTGATTTGGATAGGGATATTGTTCATTGCTCTTGAAAACATTAGTAAAGCTTAAGATTTTTATATGTAGAGTTTTACTTCGAAGTGCATTGCTAATCTTAATTAGTTGATTATACTTTGCCTTCAAAGTGTTTGATAAAATGCCACAGTGAGTTGCTTTAAAATTATTTTCTTCGAATTGGATTGTTTAACATTTTCATTATCTTATTTCTCAGTTGCTCACTTCCTCCACCCTCAGTTTTCAGCAGCCACTGATAACATTCTCGTGTCCTTCAATTAGGTTAGTTTTCTAACTTTTAATCTCTATTTGGCCTAGCTCTGTTTTGAATATATTGTTGTACTTCATTACTGCTTAATGTTGTAGTTGTTGTGGTATTTTTAACATTGGTGGTCTTTTAATATGATTTTGGAATTTCAGTTTTACTCTGAATGAAAGCCTAAGGCAGTAATGAAGAAGGGAACAACTGAGCCTTGAGGTAAAATGTTATAGTTTCAGTGATCCTACTCTTAATGCTATGGTATGCTTACTCGAATAATATAAGAATAGGGATGTTTTGTTCAACATTTAATCGATTTCGATTGAGCCTTGTTCTTTTTCCTTCCTAATTTTTATAAAATGAATGGAGGTTCGGAGATCTTTTCATTTTACAACTTTGCAAGGCTGCTAATAAAGGGCTAACAGAGGAAACTAGAAGATTTCAAGTATATGCACAATTTGAATTTGATTCAAAGAACTAAAATCCACGATTCAATGATAATATTACTAAACTCCAAAAAATCAGGAATGACAGGAGAACAATTAGTTTTAGCTCTTTCCAATTGTTGTTACGTGCATTGGTGAATAAAAATCTGCCTTTTTGTTTGTTGGTGAGTGTATGTAGCAATCATTAGCGTTCATTGTATCAATGGCCAGCAGGATTTTTTTAAATATAAAGATAGCTTGAAAGTACAGCATATATATTAATGCTGAAAGTTCTTTAGTAGATGACGAACAAAAAGGGATTGAAGCAGAGTTTTAAATGAGCTGCAGTGCTGCTCAAACTTTCAGAAATTATACTATAAGTATTTAAATGGTTGATCTAACACACAGAAAGTTAAACTTTCAAAAACTGACCTTTGAATTTTTTGTCCTACAATTATTTGGCCTTGAATGTATAGACTGGCTAAGGTTTTACTGCATTTGTCAGTAGATATAATTTGCACTTATTTATTTTGAAATTCTGATTCTTGTTTATTATTGTAAGCTTGGTTCTTTTTATTTTTGTTTAGGTCCTTAGAGCGTGAGGATACCTCATACTGTTATTCAAAAAAATGTGAGAAAGGAAAATAGAGAACAACTTAGCCTTGAGATTGGAATATATACTTATCTGTCAAGTGTTAACTCTTATCAATATCTTAAAGACTAGTATTGCAGTCCTTGTTATTGTGACAGCCATGATACTTGGTTTTTCTGTTCTATTTAGCTAGTCAAGCTAGCCAATTAACTATTTTCTTATCCATATTGGTATTTGTTTGGGTCAGGACACAGCTAAAGTACAGGGCTCCCTTCAATCCAATTTAAGTAGCTCATAAATGAAGTTTTAAAATTATTTTTTTCTAAAAAATAGAGCATTCCGGACGGTTCTCTCTTAAGAACCGTCCGGAATGCTACTTATTCCGGATGGTTCACTCTTAAGAACCGTCCGGAATGCTACTTTTCTGGACGATTCTCTCTTAAGAATCGTCCGGAATGCTACTTTTTCGGACAGTTCTGAACCGTCCGCATTACTTCTGATCAATGACGTCGCGGCTTGTGCGGACAGTTCAGAACCATCCGGAAAAGTAAAAAACAACCATCCGCAAAAGCCTATTCTGCACTAGTGATAGATTGAACATGAATAAGCCAAAAGTATTCTCAATTTGTTTTCCTATTTACACTTGATTTGATGCATTGCAGTAATAAATCATGGTGATAAAAAATTTTTATTGACCTGAGTTGGATCCGAGATACAGTATCTAATTCATTTACTCATACTTCATACTTATTAGTATTTGTTGACTCCGTTGAAGAGGAACTATACGATAACATTCTTCTTTTGTTCTTCCATAATGTAGGTTGTGAATCTGCTTATGAAGATGATGTGAGCAATGTTTCACACGCATGGCGAGTAATCTAAACTTCAAATGTGTAAAGATAGGTTGGAGAATCTTTTGGAAACATTATATATTTTTAATGGCGTTATTTTTAGTTTGTATAGTAATATGTACTTTTTAGTTCTTGTTCGAATTTTTATACAATTGAATATTATGCATTATGAATTAATTAAAAAAAATTTCAATGTTTTTGAATTATGACATCAATTAAGTGTTTTACAAATATGTTACAATAAGCGCAAAAAGTGTTTCAAATACGACATGAGTGTTTTTAAAAAAGTGTTGTGAAAACTGGACATGGTGTTGCATATATGCTAAAAGTGTTATAATAAAACTGTTGCGAAAAAACAATAAAAGTGTTACGAAAAAAACTAACGGACGTTAACGTTGACGGCGACGAGTATTTTTTGCAACACAACAGAAGGCGTTGCAATAACTAAAAAAGTGTTGCGAAAAGTCACTTATCGTAACACATTTCTTAGTGTTGCAAAAAAAAGTGTTGCGAAAAGGACTTTTCGCAAGGGAAGCATCACCAACAACTTTTTTCATGGAAAAGTGTTGCGAAATGTGCTTTCACAACACTTTTGGCACTTTAGGCAACATTTTTTCGTTGTTGCGACAGACCATCTATGGCGTAGTGAAAGCATTGAATCAAAACAGTAGAAATCTGGTATGTAACTGGTATGAACAACAAAAAATGTCAAAACTAGTAAGAAAGTGGTAGGTAAGTGGTAGGAAACTAGTACAAAGAATAAGTTGTGTCAAATTAATCTTGAAAAGTAATAAAAAAATGCATTAGAAAGTGATTAGAACATGAAAGATAAATCTCTACAAAGTATTGAATCAAAATAATAGGAATCTGGTATGTAACTGGTAGGAAACTGGTATGAAGAACAAAAAATGTCAAAACTAGTAAGAAAGTGGTAGAAAACTGGTGTGAAGAATAAGTTGTGTCAAATTAATCTTGAAAAGTAATGAAAACGCATTAGAAAGTGATAAGAACATGTAAGATAAATCTCTACAAAGTATTGAATCAAATACGAGAGATGTAAGATAAATCTCTATAAAGTATTGACTTAATGACCAACATTTAATAAGTTTTGTACCTTATACAACATCAATACGAGAGATGTTTTAGCATGGGTCAAATGCATCATTTTCCCCTTCAACTTGTATTTAAAAGTCGGATGGCATTCTCAATTTTCAAAAGGATCAGTTACCCCCTTTAACTTGACAAAAATGCACTAGTTTTGCCCTATCAATGTCATGTGTCAAAATCTAATTGAAGTAAAAAAAATCAGAAAAATGACATATTTGAAAAGTCAAACTAACCAGATTTTTACACGTGGCATTGAAATGGGCTAAGTGGTTCACTTTTGCCAAGTTGAAGGGTGTATTTGGTCCTTTGCAAGTTGGAGGTGAAACATTTGATTATTTGATGCAAGTTGAGAGGGATAATGATGCATTTACCATTTAGCTTGAGATTATTGTAAAAATGATGATGTGTCATTAAGAGACTAAAGTAAATGTTCTTCAGAAGAGTTCTTAAGTATTTAAGGGGTTGATACGTGCTAATGATCTTTGTAATCGTTTTTGGTGGAATAAATATTTTTCCTCTGCTGTGGAAGTAGGTATAGTTGACCGGAACACGTAATTTGTTGTCTTATAATTTGTATGTTAATTTTGTTTTTACATGTCAAACTTGTTTAATAAATTCATTCAAAACATAAAGTATCGAGGGGTCCCAAGTTGTTCCAAAAAACCTGCTATTCCCCTGAACTTTCAAAGTAATCGAGTAGCTACCTCAAGTTTCAAAATGTGCACCATATAGCTCTCGAGCACCACGTGTCAGCTTCTAATTAGAGTGTAAAAATCAGAAAAATTACATTTTTGAAAAGTTAAACCAACTAGAAGTTCACACGTGGCATTCATGGTGTTATTCAATGCACTTTAAGAAAGATAAAAGAGCTACGAAGACATTTTCAAAGTTAGGGGACATTTTTTGGAAAATTTTGGAGCCAATTACATTAATATTATTTTCAATTAAGAGATTCTTGTGCATGGTTTTCAAACTCGGTCCGACCATCGAATTAGTGAAGGGAGAGAGTCATGGATTTAAAGTTCAATCGGAATAATTCAATGATCGAACCGAATTTTCTTAAAATATATCAAAATATAAATAATTTTTTAATAATTTATTGTTAAACATGTGATTTTAGTTATACTGTTGTTAAAAATATTTAATATTAATAATTTATAATTCAAAACATACTTTAAATGTAAATAAAAACTAATAAAAAATCATTAATATGGTGAAAGAGATTGCTAATTTTGCACAAAAAAAAGGGGTTAAAATTTCAGTATAATTTTTAAATTAAGTACGTTAAACGTTATTCATTTTGGTTTGTCCAATACTTAAATAAATATTTAAATAAGTTTATGCAATGCATTGAATAAAAAATTATTTTCATTCAAAATAATTAAAATTTATTATTATACCTTATAAAAGTTATAAAATGAAATTATTGGATCAATGAGAGTTATAGTTCAATTGGTAAATCACGTGGAATGGAAAGAGGTCTTAATTTCAAATCTTACCTCCAAACCCATTTTGTACTTAAAATGGATGGTTTAACTGGTTAATGATCGAATGTTGACCATTTATAGAATCGCCTTCAATCGGATTGGATCAATCATCAATTCCTGTCAAACCTGGTCCAATCAATTGGTCCGGTCCGATTTTCAAAACCATGTCCTTTTGTAACTAAGTATTTGAAACCAATTGGACATAGTTTGAGTGGTACATACACAAAGTGAGTGAGGTGATCAGGGTTCGAATCCTAACATCTACAAATCTTCAAAAAAAAAAAAGTATTTAAAGGTTTGTTCAACAGTAATGTATGCGTTTATGCTATTAAAAACAGCAAATATGATCTTTTGAGCCGTAATTTTAGATATAATGTGGCATTTTGTCAATTTTGTTAGATGTTACACTTCTTGAATTCTTTAACAGTGATGGCTACTAGAGGAAAAAGTATAGTGGTTATCTTTCGAGCCTGTAGTATAGTGTGTTTGTCCATAAGGTCTTCATGGCATCTATGTTTTATTCTTTTAATACAGATTGTGCATTAGTAGCTCATTTGATTTGATCCGTATGCTACCTTTCTAAACCATGAGTATTGTGTAGCATATGGACCACATGGGTTATAATTGCATAGTAAATCCACATGGACTGAGTTCGCGCTAGGTTCAATCGGGTCTAGTTATAAAAAATAAAAATTGAGTTTATGGAACAAACTTAGAGATGAAAAGGTCAGATAAAAAGGTTAGATACCTATGCACATTGAATTACATTTTTGTTTATTCAACAAACTTAATTAACTGTCAATAGGAAAGCACCAAAAACAAAAACAAATAAGTTAAAAATTTCAGTTTTGTTATGGTTTCACATTTGTTTTTTGGAATTATTTCAAACCTCGGCTCTTTCAAAATATGTTTCAGTTCATGTATATAATCATTGGCCTTTAAACCAAAAAATCATAGGAACTCATGCCCGATGTGACCGACAATATTGTTATATATAAATACTACGATGGGTCATACCTATCAGCTTAAGCTTGTGGGTCAAACGATTCTTCTGATATAGTATCAAGTCAGCTTAGATATAAAGTTCAAGGGTTCGAATTTTAGCAGCTCCATTTGTTGAAAATAATTACAACACATAGCAGAATGATTCTGTGTTGTACCCGCTTCAAGCTCATTAATATAAATACTACGATTGGGCCTTATCTATCAACTTAAGCTTTTGGATCAAACGGTTCCATAATAAATATAAAATTTCAACGTTTATCGGGCTTATAATGTCATTTCCAAAATCCGGTTCATAAATTGTTTTCTACATTACAATTTTGGAGGACTAAATGAAAACAAAACTATAATTTTATTCAAATAAGTCTAGATTTTACATATAATTACTTTTTTACTTAAAATCTTTAGATCATAGTGGAATTTATCGTTGTCAAGTTTAAAAATCTAATGCACTAAACTACAACAAATTCATAGCAATTATTATAGAAAATATATAAATATATAATAACTAAAATTATTATTTATCGCATCAAGTTAAAGTGTTTATACGAATCAAATCTGATCTATAAAACTTCAAATTTTAACTCAAAAGTGAGTGCTCAAGTCTGTCCTACAAGAATGAGCTCAAACTGGGTCGGGTCTATGCCTTGACCCATCAATTGTGCACCACATCACTAAAGAACCGTGTCATGTTACAATGAAAAATAATTTTTAACATAGATTTCAACATGTTAATAAGTTTAAAAACCCGACCAAGCTAGAATTATCAGCTCTCTCGCCTAAACTCTTTCCCTTTCTTACTAGGTAACATTTTCCCGCCCAGAAAATTTTTGTTTATTCTTGACGAAGATCAATTAATTTTTTATTGTTTGTATTCTTGTTTATCTATATTTTTTGGGGCTGTTTTTGCTTCTCTGTTTAAATTCTTGTTTGAATAATTTCTATATTTTGATGAAGCTCTCTGTTTCTCTATTCATTTTTTATTATAGTAACTGAGTCCATGGTCTTCAAAAGTCAGTCATGAATTAAAATTTTATAAGATTAATTGTATTTAAGAAATGTATATTTGAACCAATATACTTGCTCTAGTGGCCACAGCTTCCTCTCAAAATCGAAAAAGAAGTTGAAGGTCCTAGGTTCAAATCACAGGAACCTCAAAAATAAAAAATGTTCCTAATTTCTAAACAAAAAAAATGTATATTTGAAAAGTTTGCAGATATGATTGATTTTAATGCATCACATGGAATGGGAAAATTTTCCAACTGATAAAAAGACCTTTTCAAATATACACAACGATACAATCTTTGTGGAATCATAGTTAACATGTCCGAGTATGAAGTAATTGGTACACCTCTTTATCAGATAAACACACTCCATACCATTAAGCATTCTAATTTTACAATTTTGAATTTCTTAGATGATGAATTGAGAAAACAAAAAGTAGAATGAACGATCGCTTATATCTAACTTTTAATTTACAATTTTTTAATATTTAAATAATAAATATTTATTTTAAATCTTATTAATTAAAAAATATATGCAAAGTTAACTAAATATTCAATAAAAAGTTATAAGTAAATAGGAAAAGTGATTATTAAATAAACTAAGAATATATATATATATATATATATGTACATACACATACATATATGTACATACATACATACATATATACATACATATATATACATATACATACATATTATACATATACATAGATATACATAGATGTATACGTATACGTATACATATACCAATATATACATATACGTATACCTATACATATATATACCTATATATACATATACGTATACAC
>CATIWQ010039457.1:0-23637 GCA_949673415.1 Euphorbia schlechtendalii
ATTGTTAACGGAAACAAGACTGAGAGACAACGGTAGTATTTCTAGCAACGATCCTAATTTCAACGGAAAAATTCTCTCCCTCTATAAAAAGAAGATTTCCAGCATTTGAGAAGGTTGCCGAATCTTAACACAAGTACTAAAGCGAAAACAAAATCTCAATCTGCTTACAACCTTCTCATAGCAAACATTCAAATCCCATCTGTTTGTAATTGAACTGCCTGGAACAAAGTTCAGAAGTTCACAAAAATTAATTTTTGTTAAACTGTTGTAGCTTACACTAAGCTGAGGGTAAGATAGTGTACGGGAGCCAAGTTCTAGTAAGGAAGGTACTTAATAGAGACGAAGCTCAGAGCCTCAGATATAGAAGAACAGAACTTATGTATTGGTATGGCTCAAAAAAGTCTGTTGAAGGGTACTTCAATCAAGACATTGTAAAAGGTTTACTCTTCACCAGAAGAAGAGTTAATAGTGGATTAAATCTTGGACTGGAGTTTCCAAGGACTGGATTAGGCAGAGGCTGAACCAGGATAAAAATCGTTGTTTGCATTTCCTTACTCATCTCATTTATTTTTGTGTTATTTTATTCCGCATCAGAAATACATAAAATATAAAAGGGGATTCTGAGTAACATACGCTTACTCAGAAGCAACTTCAGAAGCAACTTTCTGAAGTTAAGCGTGAACTCGAAAAAGAGTCATTCACCCCCCCCCCGACCTATTTTACACCCTTACTGGGTCCAACAATTACAATTATAACATAAACTGGTAGATTCATAAGTTTAATTTCAATATATTTATGAAAACATTGTAACCTCCATTTAGATATGTATGCATTTTTTCGTCATTTTATTATGTCTAGTTTTATATGACTTCTCAACTTTCAATATGTTTTTTTGTTCAATTTTTTTTGAAACGATGTATCCCTCCAACGCAAAAAAAAATTGGGGTGGATGAAAATTTTGGGGCGGACATCTCAACTAGGTTGATGTATCTGGTTGCTTACAAAACACCCACCCCTCTTTTCATTAAATTAAAAATAAAAAAATTCTCAAGAAGAGAATACAAAGAGTCATTACAAGCTATAATCCCCAGATTGATAATCAAATCTGAACCTGAAACGCTAATCTCATGAAGATTACATTTAAAGAAAAACGAACATAAATGTAAGCTTGTAGTAAAAATGTCATCCGTTGGAGAGCTTCCATTGAAAATTCTTTCGTTGCGTCTCTTCCGAATCAACCAAGCAATTGTAAACCAAAGGGACAAGCCGAATTCACCCGAGAGACCATTTTTAAAAAGAGCCCGCCACATGTTAAGGAAGCCTAGTGCAATGTTCGGCAAAGGCAATGGTATGCCTAGCCAAGACAATGCCGAGAGCTACCAAATTCTACTATGTATACAATGAAGAATAACGTGAACAATTGTCTCCGGAACCATACAAAAGGGGCAGCGATCATCTTGAATTGCATTGCAACCTCTAGCAAAAAGGAAGGAACGTGTTGGAATCCATCCGTGAAAGATCAACCGGCCAAAGAAACGTATTCTCGGTGTAGCATAAAGATTCCAAACGCATGAAGTCTTTAGTTGGACGAGGCCATGCTTGGTAAAACCCAGAACAAAAGGAGGCTGAAGAGTAAACGTTTTGGCGACCAATTACCCAAAGATAATTGTCATCGGAGTTGGTAAAGGTGGGCAGCCCAGAGACCGAAAACAGGCTAGGGCAGGCGGTACAAATCCACGTCTTCAAATGTGAGCACCTTTCTTGAGACGATATGCGGAGATTCCTAACTCAAAATGGTCTTGAAAATGCATTAGATCCAAAAATAAATTCACATCCCAAAGCAACGGGATAATTCATAATATTACATATGATGTATAGGTCCGGAAAAGGGGACCGGAGAGTTTGGTTTGACGTCCAATTATCATTCCAAAACGAAGCCGAAAATCCGTTCCCTATTCTGATTCGGCAATTGCTTCGGAAAAATTCCCAAAATCCCACATTATGAATACAACAAAAGACAACATCGGTCCAAGTGAGGGATAAGCAAGACAAGTCCACAGATGCTAAGTCATCCCAACACAAAAAGCCATATATGCCGATGCAATGGAGGAACCAAACCGAATTTCGGTTTAATTGTCTAAATTTTCATATCCATTTCAAAAGTAAGCTGCAATTAACAAGTTTGAAATCCCGAATATAAAGACCGCCTAAATGTTTAGGGAGTTTAATTGTATCCCAGCTAACCTTGCAAATGCCATTCGTGCTCGAATTGTCACGCCATAGAAAATTTCTCATTAAACTCGTCAATTTAGAGTTAATAACATTAGGCATTCTATAAATCGATAAAAAAAATAAATTGGAAGTGAAGCAAGTACCGATTTAATGAGAGTTAGCCTACTTGCATACGATAAGCATTTACCTTTCCAATTGGCTAGTTCTATCCTTAATAATTTGTACAACTTACAATATAAATATGAATAGTTGTATTAATTGCATGATTCAATCAAAAGATAAATTAGTCTATTATATGTTGGTTTATCTACAATTCTATATTGATACCAATTATTTGACATTCGTCGAAACCGTGAAATCTTCACTTTTCATCTTATTTTCATCTTATGATAAAGATTTAACTACCCAAAGATGAAAGGAGGGAGATTGTAATGTGTAAATCAATATCAAACAAGTTGATGAAAATATAAAATTGCCGTAGATTTATAACTATGTTAAAACTCGAATTAGTTGAAAAGTCAAATATTTTATGATAGGATTGAAAAAGCCAAATCGATTCTCAATCATTCCCAAACCCTTTGTGATGTATCAATCCTATTAGTATGAAAACATTGTAATTTAGTCCCAAAGCTAGTAATTTGCTCCAAAACAGTTACCCAAACGTTGACTCACAGATAAATATTCCCTCAATTTCATTAGTTCATAAAGCTAACGATAACTTCGGGGTCCACTCTTCTTATTCTTTGATGACGTGGATGCTCCTTATTCGTGCACCGTTTTGATACCGAATGGTACGCGCCAAGTCGCGCGTTACGAACACACTCCTGTTTTATTGCTCTTTTAATGCTTCCTCGCAGAATCCAATTCTATTTGTCTCTTCCTCCTTCTCAATTACTACTTGGCTCAGTATTCCCCTCGCTTTTCCGTCTCCAACTCGGGACAGCCTCCGCTAAATTTCGATATTTGAGGTTTGTTCAATTGGATCTCAAATCTCAATCGTTGTTTTACGCTGTGATGATTAAAATTTTCTTGGTAGATCTCTCGATTTTGTATCTTTATGCGCTCTTTGTAAATTTGTGGCGCATTAGGGAATCAGAGAAGAAGGTTGTTCTGATTTGAAATTTCCAATTTTGTTTTGTTGGCCGAATCTTTGTTTTTCAATTTTTTTTTTTTTTTTTTTTTTTGTAAATAATCGGGTTCGATTGGTTAGGGTGTCGAATTTGTTTTTTGGCTTTTGATCGAGCGTTTAAGATGATATTTTCAGGGTTCATTGACAGGGATGAATTTGGATTTGGGACTGATGGGTCTATTAGGTTCACATTGTTCGATTATTGCTATTTGTTTTTTACATGCTCTATTGAACTATGGTAATCTCGAACGTGTTATGTTAATTTGGTAGGATCATATCTTCAGTCTTGATAAAGAATCATGATTGCATATCTTCACTTTCTTCTCCTTTGTAAATTCTTGACAAGATAAAGAACCCTTTAATGGCTAATGTGTGCGTGACTTGAATAGATTGTGGTTTGTAGTCCCCAACTGCAAAAGATTGAAGAACGACGCCAGAATATTATTTTAATTTGTCATATTCCGGAATTGACTTTTATATGGAATTCCTGCTATAAAATCCACTAATAGATCTTTATTTGCATGGTATAGACTATAGAAGGAATCACTTTAAGCTATCAGATACCCTAATTGCTATGCGGAAAATTGTAGGAATGTTGTTGATCTGTGATGTTGTTTGTTTTTTATTTTAATGGTGCACAACACAAGGAAAATGGGGCACAAAAGAAATTATGATTTTACTATTTAGAGGGTACAGTAGTCAAGTTGTGAGTTAGAAGAAAGAAGATACCAATAATTAGTTAGTTTTTTCCTGCAATACTTTGTGAAATCTTTACTAACTATATATTCTTCCTTTTAATTTGAAGTTTGTTTTCCTTGACCAAAATAAAATGGATTCAAATTTTTGGATGACAATAATGAAAACTATTTAAGGGAAGAAGAGAAGCAATGGGGAATTAACTTGTTAAAGGATGGGAGTGAGACTAGATATGCTCAAATATAACTGTTTATATAATGAAAGAAGAAAACCATCTGATGATTATAACTGTAGATTGATATCTTTGTTGAAATAAACCTCGGAGTGGACCTCTGTTATGAAAAAACTCAAATAAAAACAAAACAAACATGATAGCAAATAAGACTTTGAACGAGTTTTTTTTTTGGGGGAAGATTGTTATTCGCAGCACCACCTTGTGATTATATCAATAAGTTAAGCTTGTTAATTGAAAAGTAGAATCGTGAAAATGTATGAGCTTTAAAGTATATATTACATGCAAATTAGTATTTTTGGCTTTATGATAATCCTTTTGCGCAGTCAGTCTATAATGTACAATTATTAATAGAGGTTAGATGTGTTCAAAGAGTCGTTCGCTTTTTGCCTAATCGCAAGTTAGACAAAATCTTCATTTTTCAAGACCTAATTGACTTTCTGCAAATTATGGATAATAACTGCGAGGAAGAATTTCTAGTTGCTGATAAATACACTTATGTTTTTGGTATGTAATATGACATCATTTTCCAATGGAAATCTGATGATGATGATAACTCGAAATGCTACTTTGATCAATGCACTTCCCTGTAATTCGCATGTAATCCCGCAGCTGGAATATTTGGTAGTTTTTCCTTTATTTAGGATTCTTAGTTGATAAAGTACACTCTCGTATTTAATAAAATTTCTACTTTGTTGGCTATATAAAATTGCTATGAAGGTCGTCGTATTCTCATTTACACCATTTCTCGTTACTATTTGTGCTATACTGCATTGTTTTCGCTAAGCTGTCTTATATTATAATTACTTGTCGGTAATTATATTGTCTATTTTCGTTCCGCATCCACAAATTGTATATTGTTCTTCTATCATTTTTTGCTACTGGTCATTTCCCAGCTAATAGTTCATTCTATATGCACATTGTTGGTTTGATTATTAGCAGTCTTATATTCATTCTTTGCATGTATTTTGCAGCAGTTAGTTATCTGAAACTAGCCAAAACAACAAAGATGAGCTTAGCTTGTCTCGTGTGCCACAGCGTAGAAAGTCCATCGCATTCATTCAGAAGCTATTCAGTGTCGAGTTCAGAGAATGATGGAAGATGTAGCGCAATCGCCACCTGTATAACAAGGAAGTTCTCTCTTCCTCCTTCTAAAGTGGCCCCGCAGCCTAGTCATTCAAGTCATGACGAAATTATCGGGCCCCCCCGACTAGTGCGCAGCAGGGCCGTAAGACGAGACATTGTTAGAGATTGGAACTTTGATGGGCTAGTGATGGAGGCTTAGTACATGGTTCTTCTCTGCAATATTATGATAGCTTTAGAGGTTTTTTTTTTTTTCTTTTTAACTTGGACGTATGAAGAGAAGGAGCTTTTGTGAGTACTGTAGTAAAATTTGGTGTAAAACAGCGGTCATAAATTACTCCTTATATTATAGTATTGCTATTGCCCGTAATTTCTGGCGAAATCGGCATCAATTTTGTTTAATTTTTTAGAGTTGATGGAGGAGGAAAGAGTTAGGTGATTTTGTCATTGGTTTCTATCTGGAACAATTTGCCACACAGTCAATACCTGTATGAAAAAGATTTTTATTTCTATTTGTTTTAATCCAATATTTGGGACAGAAAGACCAGCAAAAACTGCATACAGCTGGGTAGAAGAAGATGATAAATTACTATATAGTATGGTTTGATGCTACAAATTAGTATAAATATTCACCATCCGTCGCTAAAAATTCAAGCTGAACACCATATAGATGAATGGGCATTTGTCGTGCTGGTGACGAAAGTTTTACTACGTTTGTCACTAAAACTCTCAATTCAATCAAATATTTTCGCGACGGAGTACTAGCAGCGAATGCTTTGACAGAAATAAAATTACTGTATCATGTATGTCAATTCAGTTCGCAATTTCCCAAACGGAACTTGTAAAGAAACAGATATCTGAATATTGCAGAAAAGAGCAGTTAACCCGAAACTGAATCGCAATGGCTCAGCCAAAGAGCGGCGGCGGCCCCAATTTCTCGTGCTCTATTCCGTCTCTGTTTCTAAGTTTCCTTGCCCTTTCAGTCCTCTCTCTCTCTCTTTTCTTTTCCTTCTCTAACCCAATCCCACCTTCATCTACTGCTCACATTACCACTCATAATCCCCTGAAAGTCTACTTGATTGGCCTCCCTAGATCTCTCAATTACGGCTTTTTAGATCAATATTCTCGAATTAGCTCCGATTTTGGATCAACCCCGGACTGCAGCTTCCACTGATCGTAAAAGCTTCGATTTCCTTCCTTATCCTGAGAATCCGTTAATTAAGCAGTACAGTGCGGAGTACTGGATCACCAGGGACCTCATGACTCCGGAGAATTTGAGGACTCAGTCTTTGGCTAAACGATTTTTGATGTTAATCACGGATGTTGTTTTGGTTCCGTATTTTGCCACATTGAGCGCGGAGATGGAGCTTGC
The DNA here is from genome assembly GCA_949673415.1 of Euphorbia schlechtendalii. Classification (NCBI taxonomy): domain Eukaryota; kingdom Viridiplantae; phylum Streptophyta; class Magnoliopsida; order Malpighiales; family Euphorbiaceae; genus Euphorbia; species Euphorbia schlechtendalii. The sequence continues at coordinate 6,745 of CATIWQ010039457.1, forward strand.
GAGAGGGAAGGGCACTTTTAGGAAGAAGAAAGGGAATGAGGATTACAAAAGGCAGAATCAGGTGATAGAAATTGTGAAGAGTTCTGAGGACTGGAAGCCATCTGGTGGAAATGATCATCTCTTTGTTCTTACAGGTTAGTCTTTGTCAAATTAGTTTCTCTATTTGATTTGAATTTTAGCTGTTAATCTTTTTCATATGTGTTTATTGCAATTGGATCTCTGTTGCGTAGTTAGTTTGAGATAATCTAACTTGTTCCATATACAAAGTGTGTGCTTCATTTGTTGTGAACGAGCTAGAAACAAAATTTGTTCGCCTGTAGATTCATCACACCCAAGTTTCATTGCTGAAAGATGTAAATGTTTTCTTGCTCTTGACCGATAATAAGAAACGTCACGCCCTCTTTACTTCAAAGATGCTAAACATAGACTACGGGTCAGTATCTCATTCTTCGACTCTCTTAGAACCTAAAATTATGCCGAATCATCTGATATTTATATGGTCGTGGTTCGGTTTTTGTATGTTTCGGATTATCATTTATCATATCGCTATCATGCAACTATATATTGCATCGATTATGTTCAAAGCGGATTCATCAATGTAATACTAAACGTTATAAGCCTACTATTAGTGTTCATAAACTGTAACAAAAAAAATTATATGAAATTAGCCTCTTATGCATAATTAGGGCCAGTTTGATATTGCTTTCCGTCTCGAAAAGTTCTATTTTCTTTCCTAGGCTGCTGTCCTGAAAAGCTTCGAAAATAAATAGAAAACCGACACTAATTAATCAGTATTTAGAGTCAAAATATTTTATCCAATGCCAAAATATGTTGCTCTATGAAAGTTTATTACTTGAGCTTTTCAAGACAACAGCTGTGACAGCAATCACAAACCGACTTCTTAGCAATCACTACCAAGGATTGAATATGTTTTGCTTTTAAAACTTTTGTATAACTGAGAATTTCCTGGATCTTTGTTTTCGACAGGGAGGTATGGTTTAGGAAAAGTTGTGGGATTTGTTAGTTAACCAGGCAGGAGCTATTATGGAAGAAGGCTTCCCGAATGCCCGATAAGAGGTATGAGAACATCGGAGTTCTGTTTGCATCCAGCTGGCGACACTCCCACTTCTTGTCGCCTTTTTGACTTTATCCAAAGTCTATGCATACCTGTCATAGTCAGTGACGACATTGAATCCCGTTTGAGGGGATGTTGGATAACACTGATTTCTCAGTTTTCGTGGCAGTTAATGATGCCTTAAAACCAAGTTGGCTTGTCAATCGTCTTAAAAGGCATTTCAGTGAAGCAGAGGGATGAATATCGTAAAAAAATGTCAGAGATTCAACCGGTGTTCAAGTATGAAAATGTGTGGTGGTATTGGACCTGTTAATATAGACGGCGCCGTAAATCACATACGGAAAAAGGTGCAGCAAAAAGTTCCCATGATTAAGGAAGCCATCGTTAGAGAGAAAAGGAAACCAATAGGTGTATCAATTCCTTTGGGATGCCACTGTACTTAATTTAATGCACATTTTCGGGCCTGACTGAGATTGCTTTCGCGGTTGCTGTCTTGAAAAGTTTCGCTCACATTTTCCATAAAAGCAACATATTTTGACAACAGACAAGATTTTAACTCCTAATACTAATTAAATGGTGTGTTTGCTAATGATTTTCTAATGTCAAAATCTGTTATCATCGAAAAAGCTTGAAAATTGAGTTTTTTAATGGAATAACAATCTAACGCAATCTCAAATTGACCTTTATTCATTTTCACCCTTGTAATAGAAATACAGCTTTCAAAAGCCAGTTTATTGTATCAATTCCTTTGAGATGCGTTAGAGCAATCTTGATTTTTTCTTCAAATTGGTATGATGTTAACTAGGTACTCATCTATAGGGATTCTCGAAAAGTTGATAGTTGTACTATCTTCTGAAAAAGATAAATGAAATTCCGGATCGGAATCCATTTCTACAATGAAATATTCTAGAATAGGCAAAATTCATTTCGCTTGAAAAACTAACGTCTAAAGGAGAAGGCGTCCTTGCGCAGCAACATAGGATACCCGATTCCTTTCCTCTTTGACGGAAACAAAACAAACAAAACACTTACAAAAAACCCAACAACAAGCGGAACAACATTGATGACCTTCCTCGGCATTGCTGAATAGTAACACTCCACAACGTCTGAATGTGATCCAGAGAAAGCGAGAAACGCAACCAAGGAAAGTGAAGCGTGAAACACGTCGTCAAGTCGCAGCCTAAAATCTGATGCCACATTCGGCCTTTTCGAGCCTCCATTGAAAGTCCATATCCCTCTGAACGTCGCCACCCCGTAAAACAGCCTCCCGGTCGAAGTCCGAAAGCTGTCTGTGAATGTCAAAAATACGCAGGAGGCAGCCAAAAGAACCCAGAAAACACCCATCAGCCACCGATTCAAATAAGAGCATTTCCCGTCGTTGGTTAGAAGAGGAACGAAAATCGTGAACGCCAAGATTGTTGACGTTGGTAAGAGAACGTTGAGCCTAGCCGTGCCGCTTAGTATTACATTGATTGTGTACACATAACGGGATTCATCAGGCTCGTCTTCTTTTAGACTGTAATAGGCGTCGCTATTCTTATGATCTTCGATCAGGGTTTGCCCGCTTGAGTTATCCATATATCGATGCAAATGAATTTCAGAAGGAAGAACAATACAAGGATAATGATCATATTAAATGGAAAAGTAAGTTTCTTGGAATTAAAAGATTCTTGGTTTAAAGTATTGGATAAGTAATCCCTGACTTTTGCCTGTTATATTGGTATCTTTAACTCATTTCCAAATGCACATGTAAATAAATGAAATTTAGTTTCAACAAAAATATTTTACTTCATTATGATTATATATATGAATCAATTTAAAATTGCCAGTTCATGGCTCTCTACAATTTCTGAAGGAACTCTACAAAGCAATCAGGCTGATCAAAAGCAGAAGACCCGACCCGACCCGACCTGATAAAGTACAAAACTATCCCCCACAGATTTGCCAAAAAAATTGCTCGATTTGAGGCAGGACTATAACTCTTGGGTAATAAAATGCCTATTTACAGTATTGTGAATCGGCATTCCAGATTAAGACGATTTTAAAAGACGTATTAAGTAAAATAAAAATCACCAGACCTGAAAACACGACTACGCAGAACCGTGATTGCTTTTAGGGTTCGATCGAGCTGAACCTTTTTCTCCGATGCCACAATTCACAAGGGTCGGTTGACTGCTGCGTTGGGGAGCACCAATCATCAGGGACACTCAAGAAATGCGCTGCCATGAACTTTCTGAACCTTTTCTTGTACTCTTTCGGAGAAATAACAGTCGGTAAGACATTTTTGGGAACCACAAGCGAAGACTTCACCCATGTTTCGAGTTGCTTGTCCCATGTGTACTGCCTCAGATAATCTATTATCCCACACACAAGTTCTCTTCGTTGGGTATCAACCCCGACAAGTAAAGAATAGTCCATTACATTGATAGACTGCAAAAACAAAGAAGATATCATCTCCATTAGTACATATATAGTGAACCCGAACTCCGCAGTTTTTGCTAGATGCCACCCTGAACTTGGCAAAAGTGCAGTTTGTCCCTTCAACACCACTTGTCGGATTATGGTTAGTTTGACTTTCAAAAATATCATTTTTCTGAATTTTCTCCCTCAAAACAAAAGTTGACATGTTGCGACGAAATTTTCCCAAGTTCAGGGGTCTAAGTGAAACTTTTGAAAGATCAGCGTGGCATCTGGCAAAAATTGTCAATTTCAGGGGGTTTCTTGATGCTTTTAGCATTATAATCATACTCACGTTGAGAAATGTCGTGTCATTCCACACAGCACGTTCAAGTAAACGCTTCGAGTTGTTACTGACATACAGCGGGGAAGAATTCATATCGTTCACAAAGTTTTGATCCAATAGAACATCTTCAGAACCATCGGCTGCTGAGCTGTACCGAGCGTGCAGAGCGCCTTTAAGATCATACTGACGAGTAATGTTTCGACCATACGAAAGATTCTCCATCACCATCAAATCATGCCTCGTTTCTTTCCCGTTCTTCGAATTTCTAGTGGTTACCTGTATAATGTCATAATGTTAGAATTTCTTACAACAATGAACAAGGCAAGCATCGAAGTTTAAAATCGGTACCTGATAAATCCCAAGAACTTTAGCTAAACAAGTTTGATTCCCCAACTCGAAAGATTCATTCATGTACTTGAAATAATGAGGAGCAAACTTAACGAAAGACTCGAATTCAGTCTTCCTGATTTCCTTTATAATGAACCGGTCATCGAGTGTTTTAGCAAAAAACGATTTACTCTTCCCGCCTTTCGCATCCCAATTCCTACACCGGCTTAAAGAAGCGATATAATCCACCTCATTTGGGCAGCACCGACTACGAAGATCGCGGAATTGCTTGGCGTACAAGCAAACCACCGAATATTTACCCTTCCCAAGCGATTTTGTGATCCCAAGAGAGACTTCAGGGCTAAGATTCTCGGGGGGAACCAGAGATTCCAGCAGATTCAAGCCGTCGAAGCTAGAGAAGCGAGATTCTTCTGGCGAAATGCTCAACGTTGATTGGAACGAATCTGAATCAGAAGAACCGAACGAAGACCAGTGAGAGGAAACCCTAGAGGGAATTCGAGTGTGAAGACCGCTTTCTTTCTGGCTATCCTCGTTAAAAACCTCCAAAGCGACAGGTAAATCTTTCAGAACAGCCAAAGCGCAAGCAATTATGGTGGAAAGTTCATCATCTCGGTCTCGAACAATATAATTACCAGTTCCGAGATGGATGTGCAGCCTCTGACCTTCCTCGCTGATTAATTGATATGCTGAGAGCACGTTCTCTTGTAAATAGCTGCTACTAATTGATTGAAACTTCGGCAAGAAACCTCTCTCGAGATCTTCCATGTAAATCTGACGAATTTCCGAAAATGGCAACCAGAACCATCCATTTGAGTGCTCCAAGCTGTATACTAGTGAACCCAACGATGTATTCTTCCTAGATGTATCTGAATCAACGGCAGAATTCTCGTTTCGTGTATCAAGATTAACAGGAATGGTCCTTTCCACATCAGAATTCTCGGACAGAGCATTTTCACAGGAATAATGATCCACACATACGTCGGGCTTAACATCTAACCTCTCAATATCTTCATTAAAGGCAGATGAGGTGTCCAAATGATCTTTCACTGAAGATTCTTGAACAGTACAAGTAACCGGGATCCCTTCTATCAACGAATCATTTGTTTCAACATTATTACCTGGAATGATTTCAGGATCGCTGCTATTGTTCCTTGCAACAATTTCAGCACCTGTATTTTCAGATGTGCCACTAATCTCAGACATCAATTTCTTGTGAACAGGATTATCGATAGCACTTGTACCAACCAAAGACGGATCAGGAAATACAAGTGAATTTAGCCTCCGATCCCAAATGCATGATTCAAGAAGAAGCTCCCACAATAACCGGTTCAGGCTAAGAAACATGTAAACAGGCCTGTCTGGGTTTCCGTTCTTGGAGTTAACATTGTTGATGCTTGCCTAATTTTTTAACCAAAATAAGCACACATAAACACAAAGAAAACTATATTAGCAATGATTACAAAGAGCAGCAAATTTGTCAAGATCTAGCAGTTAAAAAAGAAAAGGAAAGATGAGTGCAACAATTCAAGCAAGTAGTCACATTTTTATTAGAGATTGTAACCAATGGCCTAATTACCAAAAGGTACCTCAAAGAGAGATGATAGTCTCACGTGTATCCTGAGAAACAATGCTCAAGACCATTGAGAGCATGGGAGTGTCGGGATTAATATATGAGCAACGATTAATATATGAGCATGGGAGTGTCGGGATTCAGGGCGGGGCTGTCAGATTAATACAAAAGCTACGATTGTACCTTAGCTATCAACTTAAGGTTTCGGGTTAAACAGTTTCATGGCACAGATGAAAGAGGTCCTCCAATCACCAAAGAGGTTGAGCAAGTTCAACCCCAAATATTACTATATTAGGCGTGGTTTGTAATCATGAACTCTAAACAGCACATATCTTATGGCTCAAGTATGCTTTCAAAACCCCACAAAAGTAAATGAAGCAAAGTGGCTTAAACTAACCTCAAACTCGGAACTTTCCTGCTTCAACATGTCTTCAATATCAGAAAACTTTTTCAATGAGCCTTGAAGATTCAAGGTAGATCCCTCAAATTTACATCTTAAATTCTTCAAAGTGTCTGCTATCCCACTGAACAGCAATTTCCCTTTTAAATAAACCTTTTAGCAGGAAGAACAAATTATCAGTTCCACTTCGACAAAGAAACTTAACAGTCACTAAAAAAGAAGTAAATACTTATCACTAGCCAAAGAAACAGAGAATATATATCTAAAATTGCCAGAGCATATATAAGCAAAATACACAACGTACATCTTCGAATTCTCGCTTCAGTCCATCATATCTGATTGAATGGTTAAACTCCAGCTTCAAAGGTGGCAGTGACACAGCGTAAGTTAAAACCTGAGAGTACTTGAACATTGCTACCATTGGGCCTAATCTGTATGACGAAATATGAATGCCATGGATTTGGCAACAGTATAGAAGCATGAGCATTTGATGGAAGATTATCATATAACAATCATGTGAACTAATTCATCCGAACAATCATGTAATTTGATTACAACAGTTGCCAAACTGGATCTCATTGGAGGAATGTTAGTAAGTGCAAAGGGTAAACAGACATGAGAGACACCTATGAAACATGAGTAGCAGAATGTTGAAGGCCACCAAATGATTAACTGCACCATTTGATTTGAGGTCTTATAACTTTCGGAAGTTCATTTATGAAAAGTTAAATTTAAAATTCAAACTCCATAAATACCAAACCTTAGAGAATATACTTGTTAGTTTTTACTAAATAAGAGGTTATGGGGAGAATTTTGAAGAACATTCAAGTGTGAGCAACATCATAATTAATAAAAAAATTTCTCAAAATTGCGCATTAACTCAATTCTTGGATATGGGCAGCTAAGGTGCGTACATTCTCAGCTAACGAGTTTTATATTTTTCATTCATAAAATATTAAAAATTCGATTCTTTCATTTCTTTTCGTTTTTTTATTAAACTTTTATAGGTGGTAGAAACCAACCTTCTATTTGAATGTACATGATCTTTGAAATATAAAAAAGAATTTTTAATTTGATAATTTGATGTTAACATTACTTTACTGTCCATTTCTAAATTCTAATTTATGCATCTATTTTTGTCTACCAATATATTCTTTTGAGACATCGAGTACCTATTCTTGAATACATAGTCATATATTTTTTCACCCACGCATAGGCATATTACACGACGACTAAAAAAGTAGAATTATATTCCATACCCGAAGAAGTAGATGAAATCCCTCCCCAAAGAATGGCCACAGTTGGATAATCTACCAAAGGAGGAGTTCTGAGAAAAGCTTAGCTCCAAGAATTTTCCAAATGACAATCTACGTGCAGCATTAGAAATCAATACTTTTTTTGTACATTTGTGTACTCCAGTCTCATGTGTGCATTTACAACAGCAACTCCACATCCAAAGCTTTCCTTCTGCTTCTCCAGGCAAATGCTTTTTAAGTTGTTTAACTCGTATTGTAAGCTGCTTATCATGATGCGCATAATAGTAAAAGTGAGCTTCTGGTAATTCATCACATGTGGCGCAACGCCGTCTCTGCAAGAAAGTATGGTTTCAGAGAATGAAAACCTCGAAAAAAGAAAAAAAAATTGATTGCACAATACCCAGTAATTTACGACATATCTAAGATCTTGAAAAACGCATATCAAATAACTAGAATGAAATATACGCCCTGAGAAACAAAAATAAAGGAAAACCTGATTGAGTAAATTGTCCCGAAGAAACCTTCCAAGGGGAATATCGAAATTTTTGTAAAATTTGATATGAGAAAAATGACTTTGCTCACACATAGTCCCTCTTAAAGCATTTCGGCTGGACATCAGGACCAAAATACTCTGAGAATCCAGTACTGAATTGACATCATCCGTGGTCTTAGATTGGCCTTCCTTATTGTCAATATCATTTTCTTTTCTCTCAACTTGATCATCTTTGTCATCGATATTTTCTTTCTCAACTGGTTCAGAGTGACGTATCAAAGATTGAGGTTGTTCAAGCAGCTTCTCTTTATCAACATTAGATTCTATACCACTTTGGTCGAGAGCTTCCAAAGTTTTCAAAACCGGGACCTCATTGGTATCTTTCTCGTGAATTTCTATTTCATTGAGCCCAAAGTAATTAGATAGGGACCGATATGGAACAGAGGAAGCAATAGGGAAACTCTGCCCTATAACTTTCTTAAGAGAAGCTGAAAGAGATGAGAACCCGGAAAAAATGACAGGGTTGTATGGCACATAAGACAGGGAATTACTTTCTAGTCCATCGTTCAAATTGCCGGAACCTTCTTCGAAAGATCCATTAGAAATGGGAACATCAATTTCAGATTGTGCAGTTTCAGCAATTGAATTCTCAATACAAGGAATACTAGAATCAACAGTTCCCAAACATGAAGAGGGGAGATCATTTGGTGACAGAACTTTACCAGGTGACAAGACAGTTGAGAACATTGCTCTCCAATCAACCAAAAATGAAGTCTCGAGAATCAAATGATATGCCATGATAACTGCAATCTGTACCACACACTTAATCCTCTTCAATTCCTCACTATGACTTCCTTTCAGCAAAATCTGCAAGATTTAATGTATCAGAAGTTAAGGTGGTGCAGTTAAGGAAAATAAAAATAGCAAAACCAAATGTGCTTGGTTAATTGTAGAACATTCATTGTGTATATACAAAATACAAATATGAAGGCATCCATATAAGAAAGATAACCTAATGGGCTTCTTTCTTTGCCATGCCAATCTTTTAATATGAGATGTTTCTATAGCAACATGATATGAGATGTTTCCAAAAATACCCATTGCCACGCCATCGTTTTTAACAGTATTAAGAAAATGTCCTCGATTTGATAAAGTTTCAAACCTCAGGCACCCTTTGGGAAAAAAAAATTACAGGCACCATTTCAAAAATGAGTGAAATCACAGGGCGCGTATTTGAAGTTTACCCTAAAATATATAGAAGTTAATATAAAAAAAATCCCATTTATGGTACAAAGGAAGCAATTCTTCCAAATATAACTTTGTCTTATTATATCATCCTCTCAAGTCTAGAATGTGTTTTGATCGTAGTTCATAAGGAGTCTCTTTGTACCACACAATAGTTGAGATATATAAACAATAACATCATGCAAGCAAACAAAGTATCCAATGACGTCTTAGCCTAATGGTTAAGACTGAAGTTGTGATCCTAGAGGTCATAGGTTCGAGCCCACATTCGAATGGGGTGGGGATTTTTCTTTGTTATTATTATAAGCCCAATGAGGCAAAAATTCTTTGAAAAAAAGCAAATGAAGTATCCACATTCTGCATCTAATTGGAGATAACAATAATCTAGAAAAAAAAAAAGCAATGCACGTGCTCTTAACTGGCATGCCAATACCAATTATTCTAGAACTACAGAAAAAAACCAAGAAATAAAAATCTCCATACTGACCGTGCAACCCAGACGTGTAGGACAACCCTCGATGAACATCAAAGTCTTACTTGGTTTCTTTCCTCCATCACCCAAGCCAGCATGTTCCTCCACAAATTTTTCAATATGAAAGGAATCACATTGCTTTAATTTCTGACCCGCCAAAGAATCAGATGATAAAATTGGAGAACCAGTACACTGAGCAACTCTTTCTAGGCGATGAAGTTTCATGTCATACACCAGTGTCATTCCTTTTGCAAGTATAGACTCTTGAACATCACGAGAAACAGATTTTTCTACTAAAACAACATTTGGGTGGCACATTTCTATCAAGTCAATCAGAAGCTTCTGATTGTCCTTCTCCTGTTTTCAGTAATTGTATAAGTACCATTTCTGTACACAATATGAACGATACTACAAGATTCAGACAGACTCACCAACTCCATGGATTTAAAGGATGATAACCCACTAGATGACTGGCCAAGAACTCCTCGGATCAGCAACAACCTTGGGTTCTTGTAATTTGTTGGCATGTGCTTGTGAGCAGCACGCTTTTTGAAGACTAAGCCCTTGACAACTTGACTGTAGAATATATAAATCGAGTTAATAACGTTAAGAAGTTTGAGAAAGGGAAAAGAAAAAAACATGGCATCCTTATTATCTATTGATAAACACTAAATCAGGTCTTAAATGAAATATATCTTGCTTTTTAGTTAGACATACACAAAATCATAGCAAATGGCCATACCTTTCGGATGGACATGTGTAACTAATGGATACTGTCCATGAAAAATTGAAAAATAAAAATTGAAAAATTGAAAAAACAAATTCTCTCTTATAAATCAACTTTCCGTACATGTTCCATAAAAAAAATAATGCTTTTGGATGTACAAAGAGACATTACCTGTCGTAGCGAGAACCTGTTGCAATGCACTTCACTTTTACACAGCCATCCAGATCCATTCCTTTACCATCAGTTGGCTTTAAAAATGAAGCAGCTTCCCATGCTAAAGAACTGACAATATCCACCCAACTTGCAGAATCTTTCCCCATAGAATAAACAGCAGCAGTTTTAATAAGTTGGCCCACTATGGACTTCAATTTACCACGAGCAACCTCCTCCATTGCCTTTTTCTTTTCTTCATTGAATCTGCAACTTCGGCTACCTTCATCTCTTGAGCAACTCAATGAACTGGGCCTGCCCCATTCCGTTCCATCTCCATAATCATCATCGTCGTCATTAAAAGCAAAACTTCCTTCTAGATCATCTTCTGGATCCTCTGATTCAGGAGGCTCCCACAAACGGGAATCTATTTCATCATTGCTTGAACAAGATAGCTCATTTCTGTCATTCAAGGATTCAGCAGAATTTTGTGAGGAATTATCTCTTATTTCTTGACCATCAAAACCTTCCATTATTTCTATGTCTCTTGCAACATCACCATGCTGGCGTTCATTTAAGTTGTTCTCTGACAATTGCTTCACTCCATTTACACAAGCTTCTGATATTCCTTTACGCAGTTGTCTATCAACTGTACTTTCATCTTGGCTCCCCCTAAGAAAACCAACAAAGGATATCTCATTAGCATCTAGAAATCCCAATACCTGTAAGAAACACAGCTCGATGGTGTGGCACATACCGATCATATGAGTTCACATCCACTGAAATATCACCTGAATGCACAATGCAAAATCTTAACTATAGATGCACAAAGCAAACACGAAAAATTATCAATAAAAGATCAAAATGGCAGAATTTTACTGCAGCTTGAGACAGATCTGTCACTGCTGGACAAAGAAGTTGATGGAGTTAAATTTAGTGACTCAGTAAGCATCATATGTTCTTGTTGCAGCTTCTCTTGACAAAACCTACATGACCAGCTCTGAGCTGCACCGTTTACTTTTGGATGATATTCATTCTGAAGTGATCTTGATTCATCCTCGGATTTTGGCAGGTGGCTGCCACAATTATGACACATTGATAAAGCAACAAGTTCATAAGAACGACATAAAACCTCAGTCACCTGTTATGTTAATATTAAAAAGGTTAACTCACACAACCAGGTGTAATGAACTAATAATACAAAAAACTGTTGCCAAAAGTTCAGAAAGAATCATATATCTGATGTATTTTCACTTAAAGTATGACTATAGGAAGAGTTACTAAACCTATAATGTCAAGTAGAACTATAGAAGGATCCACAAGTTTCCTAGAAAATTAAAATCTATAAGAACAATTTGGTTGTTTCTATCCAACTTATGTGTAACATGCATCCGAAAGAAAAAAAATCTAAGTTCAACAACTACTTTCTATACAAGTAAAAATTGTTGACTTTTTTATTGATATGAAATGAACATAAACAAAAGAGATATATTCTAGCAATACTGCAAATGCAGTACCCAGGAACATATAAGCATATGGCACTTATGAACTCACTTGTATTGTTGATATGGATGCCTATTTATAGGCTCACAAATATACAGAGATATACATGATATAATAAAATATAAAGTAAAAGATAATAACTTGAAAAATAAATCTAATATTTATCTACTCAAAATCATGTATTATCCTAAAACAATATTTTCTATTTATCTTAATTGACTATTTCAAATAACTTCAAAAGCCATATCTCAACAAAAAATATAGTAGCAAAAAATTATATACAGAACCCCATCAAACTTTATATCTGAGAAAACTCTACACAACCACTAGTCATAAAGGAGTCAGATAAAAACATATTACCTAATAGATTATCCTCGGTGTTCATTAGTAATAAGCAGGAACCTTCTAAATTACATAATGCGAACCTTACTTGGTCAGATTCTCCCACCTCCATGAAGTATAAAACAACAATAAAATGAAAATCTGATGCACAAAGAGACACAAAAGACAGCTATGAACCAAGATCAATCGAAAGAGAAAGCACTGCATTATAGTTTTCTGGAATACCAGAAGCTAGAATTCAACCTACAGACTGATTAGTCGATAATACAAGTAATTTAAATACCATGGAAGATTTGAAGGAAACAGGAAGATCCAGACTTTTGATTAACAAAACCGCCATCGAAACATCAAGCAAATCGAAGAAATCAATATGGAAATAGAAATTACCCAAATCTCGAATCAACCGACTAGTCAAAGACAACAAGTAGTCCGAAGAAACCGGAGAAGCAGCAATCTGAAAAACAAAGCAAGAAAGAAGAAGAAGAAACCATGAAACAATATGATAAAGTGAAATGGCAAAAAGACGATCTACGGCTAACTAAAAAATTCTTTGGTTACCTAAATGGCAACAAGAAAAATCATTGATGACAGAGCCGAGATTTCCTCGACAGGTAAGCATAAACACAAGTCAAAATGAAGAAAAGAAAACGGATAACAAAATCGAGAAACGAATTAATTAAAGAAAGTAAGGAACAATGAGACTTACAGTAAAAGCAATCGAAAGCAAGAACAAAGATAGGGATTATGATAGAATTCCACCCATCAATCAACGTTTGACAAATCTAAAACTAACATTTTCCGCTGTTCATTCAAATTTCAAACAACAAAAACGTCAAGTTGTGGGATTTTTATTCAATTTTTATAGAAGACAAAAGAAAACAGAGAAGAATTGAGAAGGAGGACACAGGCACACAAAAAATGGCTAGGAGGTTTTTAATTGGTCCACTCCAAGTCCACACTGTTTTTTTCTTTATCGATTTTTAAAAATATGTCAAAATTTTGCTCTTATTTTGTAACAAGTTAACAACGGATTATTTGATGTTTGGTTATTTGGTGTAACTATTATTCTTAGATGATATTATTTATTGTTGTTAATCACTTGCTGGTAACCGAAATAATAAAAAAATAATTATAAATGTTTAATTGTTATATATGATATTTGATGTCAAAAAAAATAATTTTTAACGTGTGTTTTTAGAAACTCATATTTATCATTTATGAACATGATAATAATATTTTTTGTCAAATGAATTTCTTTTAATTTGTTTGTATACATATATTTACTGGTGAATTTTCAAAAATAAAAAACCCCATAAACTTTAAAAAAACTCTCTATAACTCCATTAACTTGTAAAAAGTGAATTCATTTGCTTCTTAAATGATATATGCCAAATTTTGGTTTTTGTTTTACTTTTCAAAATTATCATTTTTCTGTCTAATCAGTAACTAACACATGTAATTAAAAAGACAAATTGATTCATGCATGTTTATGTAAAATTTTTTTACAAATTTGGAGAATTATTGAAAAAATTTTAAAATTGAAAAGAATAAATATATATTTTAAGGATAGTTGAAAGGAATCTTGACGAGTCTTTTTTTTAAACATAAATAATGATATGACGTTTATCTTTATGGGCTTGTTTTGCTGTTATGTGCCTGTGGTGGTTTAAAATTTTTTTATTTTGAAATTTAAAAGCAATTAATCAGTTAATGAAAGGCGTAATAGAGTATTTTAGTCTTACTGTTAGAAACATGAGAGTATTTTATTAGATCATGGATTCTAGTATTATGTCTCATGTAGTAAAGAACATCACATTAATGAGATGGGTGAAATTGATGAGATGTTATTGAAAGTAATCACAATCTATTGTTTATTTGATTTTTATTGTATTTTCAAATAAAAATAATAATAAAAAATTAAATCATTTGTTAAATAGTGTCTTTCTTAAAAAAATAATATTATATTAATTATTCAAGCTTCTATTTGATTTTTTATATGCAATAGATCAAATAATCATTGTAAAATATTTATTATACCATGTCATATTGAAAAGAAAAAAAAATCTAATGTAGAATATTTTTCATTTGTTAATATGTAAAAACAATTGATAGAATGTAATATATTACAAATGCTCTAATACATTCATCAATGACGGCATTCAGTTCTTTATTTCTAGGAATAATAAATGGTTTTATTTAAGGATCCAATTAAAGATGTGGTTTACTAATTATTGTCTTAATTAATATAAGTTTTTTTTATTCAGTAGTCACTTGAACACACAACATTCACAATTAGCAATAACAAATGGTGACAATTATAAATTAATAAATTATAATGCGGATTGGAAATCTATTTATCCTCGAAATAAACCGAAAACATAATAATAATATTTTACTCAAAGAATACGATGCAGTCAATTTAAATTATGTCAGTCTCGAAATTGTATAATGAGACAAAATAAAGTCAAAAGCATAACAAATCAACAATTTGTACATAGTTAAAAAATAATTACATCAACTACATCATAATATGCAAAACAACAATATATTTTAGATTAGTGATATCAAGATTATCAATACAAAATGAGCGAGATGATGAGGCAACATGAATTATAATATAAAATGGTATTTTGTTTTGTAGAAATTCATATATAATACTCCCCTGTCTACTAAAATTATCATTTTAGAAGGATTTTGGTATCTCTTTTTATTTTCATTTTATATTTTCAATGTGCTTTTTTCCTAAGTTTTCCTTTCCTACCGCTATTAATTTATTCAACTTTCAAGATAACCATATTTTAATCTCTAATAACAAGATGAGAAAGTTATAAAAATCAATAATTAAACATATCAATGAAGTCTTGAAAATAGGGTATGACATTTATGAAATGATAAGTTAGTAAATCATCTCATTCGGTTTATTGTTAACTCAAAAATTGTGAATTAGTTAAAACGATAATATTTAGTAGACGGAGGAAGTAATACTAAAATTTTGTTTAGTTGTTGTTAACAATTAGTTATTATTTATTATTTATTTTATGTACTGGTAAAATCATGATATAAAATTGATGGTAGAATATAATATTATCTATAAAATCATGATTCAAAGTAATTATATTTTACTCATTTTTTATTAGCTTGGCATATGGTATTTAATAGAGTACCTTTTTTTTTGATAAATTGGTAAACCTTGTATTATTAGGAGAGGCTTACACAAATAAATATACAAAGAGTTCTTATTGTACAAGACTTCACATACAGAAAATAAACAATTAAGTAGAAGATAAATTTATAAAGAAAAATACACTTGTATACTAAAGAGAACAGTATACAAGTGTATGCTAAAAATACACTTTTCATTTGAGGCCTTCATGTCATGTTTTTGTATGGGAAATTGTCTTATACCATATGTAAAGTCTTCAGACGATGGTTTTTGTAAGAATTTTAATAATAATGGCAAAAATTAATGGATTTACAGGTTGTATAAAGGCTTTATGTCACTTTTATATCATATTTAAGATTTTGTATACTAGGTATAAAACCATCATGAAACGATTTTTAAAAACTGGTCAAAGAGTACCTTTTATAAGGTGTTATACCAGGTATAACGTCTGAATGATGGTTTTATAGTAATTTTAAGAGTAAATTGTGAAAATTGATGGACAATACTCCAGCTATATAAAGACACATACCTAGAGCAAAAAAAACATGTAAAATTAAAATTTCAAAACTTAAAGGGATACTAAAAAAACATACATAAAATCTTTAGTTGTATTTTCTTGTATTTCCCAAAATCTTCATAATCATTTACAATTCAGGAGTTTGGGCATAATTATTTTTTTTCAACATATCTATTTTTCAATTTATTACTACATATAAAGTAAAAGTATATCAGTAAAACACAACTTTCTTATTGATTGGATAATATTAATTATATTTCATCTGTATTCAACTATTTGAACATCATACAAGTAGATTTTCGTTTGTTATTAATAGTAAATGGCCGCAGTATGAACATTCATTACTTGAAATTTCAAATAAGTACGCGCTTACAGTTGACTAATAATAAAAAAAAAATTAAACTTTACTACGATTATTTAAGCCTCAGATGAAGATCCCTGATATCTCGCTTGGTTAAATTTCATACAAACAAATGGAAGTTCATGGGAATGAACAGAAAATACATGAAAGTACAAGGGCATGGCATCACATGAAAAAACTTAAATATCGACTGTAGTACGGTCAGGTGACATATAAAAGGTGGCTTTGCATGTCCCACAAAAGACTCAACAAGGGATGGCAACGGATCCCGGACCCGATCCGGATCTGTGGATCCGGATCTCAATTTTATAGACCCGTCAGATCTGGACCCGGATCCGGATCCGGGTCCAGGAAACGGGTCCGGGTCCGGGTCCGGATAATGAAACACGGATCCGGACCCGGATCCGTATTTAAATATTAATTGTATTTTTTTATTTATTATTTACCCCGAAAATATTGGATAATTAATATTATTTGATATCAACGTAAATCCAATTGCATGAACATAATTAAATGAGCATGTAAACT
>CATIWQ010039458.1:0-23145 GCA_949673415.1 Euphorbia schlechtendalii
TTCTTTATATATATATATATATATATATATATATATATATATATATATATATATATATATATATATATATATATATATATATATATATATTGTGACAATATAGATTGTAATATAAATATATAGATTACAACTTCACATGAATATTAAGGGAAAGAAATAAAAAAAGTATGTAAAAAAGTATGGTAATAAGAAAAAAAATTTAAATGACAAATGAAATAAATTTTGGTTCGGTCTATTTCTTCAACTGAAATTTTCAAGCATCACTTGTTGTTAATCCCATATTCGTAGACTCCCATTATTCACCACACAGGTGGTTATTCCACCATCTACGCCTGATGGCGACATGCCGCAGCGCGTCCGGAGCTTGCCCAGGCCATTGAGGCTACTAGATTTGGTGAGTAGTATGGCCATTACAACCGATGCAGTTGCCTTATGCGATGTCAGCGACGCTGACTCAACGGTGGTGTGACATTTCCTACACATTTCATCTTGCTATCAAGGAGTTCACTATTGCTCCTTCGGATGTTACGGCGATTACTGGCCTACCTTGGTCCGAGATTGTGATTTGTTTTTACGCCTTCATGGAGCGATTTACGTAGGCTTGGTTGTTTACTGATGGATTGTTGATTTTTTTGGCATCGATCCCATGGATAAAGCGTTACCTTACCGAGAGTTAGTTGACTACTGGACCGATCAGAGGTCCATCTCTGCTGAGGAGTTTCCACTCTATGTTCGATCCTTCCTCATCACGATGCTTAGCATGGCCTTCCTTCTTATCAAGAATAGCGAGATCAACTACGTGTTAATTCTTATTATGAGTGACCTTGATAGTATCAATGGCCTTAAATGGTCCTGAGCTGTACTGGCTAAAGTATATTTTGCTCTTGATCTAGCTGCGAGAGCCAATCACAAGCCATTGCAATGTTTCCCTTTTATTCTACAGGTATATCTTGTTTATTGTCAATATATGATGATTCCATCTAGCTTTCATTGACTGATTATATATTTATTTTGGATTGTTCAAGATTGGGCTTTTTCTTACAGGGCCTTTTTCTTACGGGTTCTTTCCTTCCCCGAGCTTCTCTGATTTCCCAGCTACTCACGTTGCTTGGATAGGCTTTTCTGATCCATTGAGGGAGGTGTTTTTACTTTCAAGGAGTATCATGATTACCTTTGTGATTTGATTCTTGATCGGGTGATGATTTCTACTTTCTTTCTTTGCCCCTTATTGAAAATTATTCTAACTTGAGCTGACTGCATATTCAAGTTGACCGCAATCCCTGGAAGGGACTCCCGAGCTACCGGATGGCAAGGGAGATTCAGAAGGAGATCGATCAAAACCTTAGAGTGCCCCAATCGTGGGAGTGGTATCTTGGCGAGCGCATATAGTTCTAGCAGACGAGGCTAGTGTTTGAAAGACGTATCCCTCCCGCGCCTCCTATTCGACTCTTCTGGGCTCGTTTCGTGATTATCAACCCAGAGGAGAGCAATTATTCTTTAAGGGGCTCGTCTTGTGAGTCTCTTGTTAGTATGATGACTACAAGATGATTATTCAAGATATGTTGATCCTAGTGCATCTTGTAACTCATGTTGTTGCTAATCGTCCTCGCGCTCCATCTCGTAATCGAGGGATAAGCGTTCCCCGTTGGTACTGGCGTCGGTTGCCAAGTATGAGCGTTAATTATGATGTTTTCTTTGGTTTTCATGAGTCTTGCTTCTGACTGTTTATTTGTTATTGTAGGAGGCTACCCGAAAGAGGGCTCGAGTTCCTGACCTGAATGTCTCTGCCGGAGGTCCAAGCTCCGCTTCCTCAAGCATCATTGATGGGAGATTGACGGCCCCCCTGGATACGTCTTTTTATTTGATGGACCTCTTGGGGATAGAGAGACATGTGTCTCTTCCTCGGAGCCTCAACACATTGTCTTTTGACCTTTCCGATGCTACTCATGTAAGTCTTTGACTAAATGATTCTCAAATGTAGTGTAGTGGTCAGAATGCTTGATGTTCTTCTATTTGCTTTGTAGTTTGCTCGAGAGGAGATGGAGTGAGTGGCTCGACATTCCCTTTCCATGAGGGATATGATGAACTTGCAAGATAGAGTCGCACAGGTACGCTTTCTTTCTTGACCTGTTTATGCTTGATTTGTATGTATGATTTATTATGCTTAATGTATATGATTGTGATTTTTGCATGTCTTGATGATTGCAGTCATTATCAACGAGGGTGAATAATTACGAGCAACGTTACCGGGGGCTTGAGGACCGCTTCCAGGTGTTGGATAATTGTCACCAAGACCTGGGTTCCTACTATTGGGGCATAGTCACTGGTATTTGGATGCCCGATATCAATGTTTGGATTCTCAACATCAAGAGTCGTTATGATAGAATACCGAGTCTGCTCGAGTTTGGGAGGAGGCTAGAGCTGCTACCAAGGATTTCACCCACTCTCTTGAGCTAGACTTCTCCACTTTTTTTTATAAGATGGGTAGTAAGCTACTATTTCCTCTTGAGTGGGATGCTTCCTTTTTCAATGCCCCTCCGCCTTTTCTTGCACGTGGTCCGACAAATGGTGCCTCCAAGAGTGTGCCCCGGGGGGATATGGGCCCCAGAGATCCAGTGGGTGGAGGTGACTGATAGGTGATGCACGCTTAGGATCTTTCTTTTTCAATTTTGTTTTATTTTGAACCTCTTAGATAGTCTTTTTATAACTTTGAACCTAAACTTAAAAAAAACAGGACTTTGGTTGCTGCATGCCGAGTCCTTACTTGTTGCGCCTTTTATGGAAGTGACTGCTTGTTTATTGTGAATGTTTATGTGTATGTATGAATGAATGAATGTAATGCTAAGGTTTCTTTTTAATGCATGTAGGCAACACCGATCTTGAGGAATTTTCTTTAGCTTTTCTTGTTGATGTCGATGCATAACAAGTGACTCAGGGCTTTTCTTCGCACCACTTGGGAGCTTGATTAGTGCAAGTTCAATGGGTTTGTGCTGTGAGGCCTTCAATACTTTGCTTCTAGGCATGTGAACATGGCTTTTATTCATGCTGCTCTGAGGTTTTGGGACCCAGCTATACACATCTTTTGCTTTGATGATCTTGAGATTTGCCTCTTGGTTAAGGAGTATCATGCCATCTTGGGACTTCCTATCCCAGTGAATCTAACTCCAGTGTTCCCCGTGAGGCTTTCCTTTACGTTTCCCTCCTTCTAAATCAAGGCCAAGGATAAGCTACAAGGGTTGTAGAACTTAGAATCTAGCAAGCATTTCTTATCTGCCACTCCCAACATTGGAGATTTTCAGGTTGAAGTTGTCCTTAGCTAGTGAGAGACTACATCCAGTTCTCATCTCACATGGCTCCATGGTGGCCCTACTTCTCCTGGCGGAGTTCATTTGTGGGTTGTAGTAGTTTCCCCATTCAGCTTGTTGTCAATTATGACAAACTCTCCACGGGTCTTTCCCTACAGCTCAAGCTACAGAGCTTGGTTCACATGGATGCCGCTACAATGAAGCCGAATTTAGTGGGTGACCACTTTGCTTTACTTGAGGTATATCCTTTCAACCTTTCTCTTTGTGAATTTCATCCTTTTATTTATTTATATGAAATACTTGTAGGTGTGGTTGTTGGAGAAGCTTTTCTTAACCACTGACCCTCGTTTGGGAAAGGCATGGTATCTTCCCTCACATTACGGTCCTAGAGGATTCATCAGGAAGGACCATTGTGCATTGAGTGAGGAAGCTTGAATCAAGATTATGTGCCCTTATCAAGCTTCCGAGATTCGTTGGCTTAGTCCTTGGTTAGGGATTCCTTTTATGGTCAGCAACGTGCATGACTCAGGGGTGTTGTTGATGGGTTTATTCGATATCACCTCCTGTTCTCCTTCCCACCTTTGTAGGCAGTATGGGCATCAGTGGCGAGCTCTTAGAATTCTGTGTTTGACCTGTTTCCATGACTTTGGTCATGACAAACCTGATGCTATAAGAAGACTTTGGGTGCAGACTACCATTGTTGCTTTGGATGATAGTGCCCCAGAGACTAGTGATACTGATGAGTTTTATTGAGGATGGCTGGGCAAGATCAGGAGTCTTCCTAATGCTGACCAACATCTTAGGGTGTCACGCGAGTGGGAGAGAGATGAGGATGGTTTGTATCCTCTTCTTTATACTTCAAGGAAGCGTACCCTGTGGAATGACTGGCACCTGTAGATTGCCTATATTTCCTCACCATAAACTTTTGATATCCATTTTCCAAATTATGTGTTTGATTTGTTTTTTACATTATGAAGCTTATTGAGGCTTTTTAATTGGAATTTGTTATGTTTACTTGTGATATTATGCATGCATGCACACCCATACAACATAGACATAGATCTCACAACAATAATGACATTTCATTAATGATTTTAAAGGGGGTACAAATTTTCCAATCATTTGAATCCTGCTACCAGCAATCCTAAATAGGTTTTATAACTTGTGGTCTCTCTATACCTCACAAAGCCCTAATTTTTGCATGAGTTACCCTTTACGGGTTTTCAACTCAGAGGACTTTTATTATTTCTTTTCACAAAGAAAGGTCCTAATTGTTGCCTAGTTAGCCAAGTTCTAGCTGACGGACTAGCTTTTACATTTTTCTCTCTTTTTTTATGTACTTCTATTTTTTATTTATTTCTTTTGGCCCTAAACCTTGTAATGCTTGAGCTTGTCTTGGTTGATCGGGTTGACGAATTCGTTCCCATCCATGTCCATTATCTTGATGGCTCCCTTGCTCAAGATCTTCTTCAAGATATAAGGTCCTTCCCACTTCGGTCAAAACTTCCCCCAGACATCCACAATCAATTGCCTCATTTGCTTCAAGACCAAGTCTCCTTGGGACCAAGTCTCATTTCCCACATTGATGTCAGTGTAGCGAGTGCATCAACCATTTGATTCTCATCCCTCTGGACGTGTTTGAAAAAACATTTTGAGAATTTTTGGTATGTCTTCCAAATAGCTTCTACATAAGGATAGAGTGACTCTTCTCTTATTTCCTAGTCTCTAGTGACTTGTCTGATGACTAAAGCAGAGTCCCCAATTACTGAAACTTCCTTCACCCTAACTTTCCTAAGTGCCTCTAATCTAAATAGACATGCTTCGTATTCTGCTCCATTGTTTGTTACTAGGAACTCCAAGCATTTTGACAGTGGCATTACTTCATTTTGTAGGGTTATTAGAACGACACGTAGGCTAGCCCCACTTCTATTCATCGCACCGTTTAAGAACATTTTCCACTCTTTTCATGCCTCTTCTATGAGTGCCAGTTGTTCATCTGGGAATTCAAGGTCTTTGACGTAATCAGACTCGAATGATTGATTTTTCCAGGAATTCTGCGACTGCCATCCCTTAATTACTTTCTTTTTTACATACTCAATGTCGAATTCTGATAATAAGAGTAACCACCGTGAGAGTTTTCTAGCTATCGTTGGCGATTGGCATAGGTATTTCATTGGGCCGATCTTTGCAACTGCTTGGATTTTGTAGGATTGAAAGTAATGGCATAGCTTCCTTATTAGCCAAACCATCATTGTATAAGTTTTCTCCACCAACGTTTAGCGTGACTCATATTCGAGCAATTTCTTGCTTAGATAGTAGACAACATGCTAACTCTTATCTTTGTGTTCCTGTCAAACATAGCTCGGTGTCCCTCTCTGGTGTCAGATTTGACAAGCATACTGTCTACATATACTTTGACCTCCTTATGGATTATGTTATGAAGCAAAGTTATCACAGCCCGATGGTATGTTACCCCGACGTTCTTCACCCCATTCTATGATGAAAGCCATCTTGACCTTGTCCATTATGGCCATTAGGATCTGGTTGTAACTTGAAAATCCATCCATGAAGGAGTACATAGCTTCCCTAACAGTGCTATCTACCAAAACATCTATGTGGGGTAGGGGGAAGTCATCATTTAGGGAGGCTTTATTCAGATCCCTAAAATCCATGCAGACTCTAAACTTACCATCCTTCTTCGCAACTAGGATGATGTTAGCCAACCATGTCGGGTATTCAACAACTTCCAAAAACTTGGCCTCGATCTACTTTGCTAATTCTACCTTAACGTTTTCTGCCCATTCAAGTCTTAAGTGACGCAACTTCTGCTTGACTGGTTTGAACCGAGGGTTCGTTGGGATATGATGTTTTATGATCTATCTTTCCACCCCAGGCATGTCGTTGTAGACCAAGCAAAGGCTACCATGTGACATCTAAGTACATTTATTATCTCTCTTTTTTTTGTCAATAGACAAATCATTAGAAATTGTCACCATTTTTGGTGATTCGTTTATACCCAAGTTAACTTCATTTATGACATGTCATGTATGTTAAAGATGTTATGTGTATGATCATATTAATGAATGGTACCATCTAGCAGAACATCAAACAAGTAAGCAAAATTGTTGTATTTCATTATGTAGGCCTCATAGGCAAAATTGTCAAAAATAGCGGAAATGTTAAAAATTACATTACCATTTTCCTCCTCCGTATGCGGAGGGTCTTCATGTCGTGATAGGTGTGTCAGGAACCACTTCTTCTTCTAGTGTGGCCTGAGTAAGCTTCCCTGCAAGGAGTTTGACAGTATTGGATACAACTTGATCTCGAGCATCGCCTTTTTTTCTTCACTAGCTTGGCGATGGCATTTAAAAATGTAGCAAATGCATCCTCGAGTTTCTTCTCATTCTCGGGTTCAGACTGGTCACTTTCAAACATGGTCATCTCTAGGGTACAAACTGGCTCTTCCTTAGGAAACATGGGTTCTTCCGGTAGCTCGATCAACTTACCGGCTGCAAAGTTGAACACATCGTTGAAATCTCTAAACCCTCTAGCCTCTCCCCCATTCAGAATTGAAAGCTTAGGCTCCCCTAGGTATGCCCTACTCCCTTCAACCTCACAAATGCTCACCATGTTGTAAAATAGTGGCCTCTTATGCTTATACATATTTTGGTTTGGGGCGAAGCCCAAACCTAGCCTGAGGGTAACTAGAACAAGATCGATTGCATTGACAATTCCCTAATGGTGCTTACCCAATCCTCTTTTTAAGATAAAGCATATTTCTTCATTAGCATCTTTAAGCTCCCTAGGAAAAAGCAACACACCTTTGGAGTTTCAGGCTCCTTTTTCTTTTCTTCAGTGGTCACTGCCACCCTGAACCCTTATGCCTCTCTTTCTTCGAATGCAGCGGCGGCCATAACTAACTCCTCATCTTCCTCAATAGTTACTAGATGCCCATTATGAATGAGCTTGATCTTATGGTGTAGGGTAGATGTGACTGCCTCCAATGCGTGAATCTAGGGCTGACCTAGTAGTATAGAATAAGTTACTGGAATATCCAGAGCATCGTGAACTTTACTTTTGAGTTCACCCCTCCTGTAGTGACTTCAGCTTCAAAAATCCCAACCACGCCCCACTTGGAATCTCCATAAGCTCGAATTATGGTGTCGGACTTGGCTAGCATGTCTTCTCGCAGTCCCAAGTGGGGTAGGACTTTATGTGGGCACAAGTTCAAAGCCAACCTGTCGTCAACCATCACACAGGGAATCGTTCGATAAAAAATTTGCACCTTCATAAAAAGTGCCCTATTATGTATTTTGAGCTCCCATGGTAACTCTGATTGATCAAAGGTTATAGTTAGCGGTTGGTGGGGAGTAATCCCTCCCCCAATCGTAGCGCACATTTCTACTACTGACGTCTTGGTAGCCTTTTCACCATCGCCATCCTATACCTTTGAGATATCTTAAGCAACTTCCAGATGTTGTATTTTTTTTGAATCCCTTTCAACTGGTTCACCAACGGATCAACATCTAGTTCATCTTCCTCTTTCTTTGGAGGGAGCGGTGGCTCGGGTTGCTCCCTAGCAATCTCATCGAGATTAGAGTTGTTGAGTTTTACGGCTTCCTCCCTTCAAAAGACCCTTCCACTACATGTAACTCTTAATGCCCCTCCTTTCATCACCCTTGTCTTAGTTGGAGTCACCCATGGGTACTGGTCATACCCATCACCAGGTTTGACCCGTGATCCTTTCAATTGTAAGCGTCTTGGTTGATTGGTCTCTTCTCATAGATGATAGTCCCACCTTCCATCGAGACTTCATCATCTGCTTTCCTCTTTCTCTTAAACTTGAGAACATAGATGTCAAGGTTAAGTGGTACCCGCTCTGGTGTTTTCCCTGACTCTACTTCCACCACGTCATCCCGGGACACAACTTTCTTTGCTGAGAAAACTTCAACCAATGGGTCTTCCTCCATGTTTTATCTATCATCAGTTAACACATTTACTCTTGGATTGGACCTTGGTAGCATTTCAAAGACAGAATTGGTGGGTATCCCTGATCCTATTCTTAGAATGTTATGAAGCCCCGATACTCATTCTCTGTCAAGATGATGTGCATGATATGACAGCTCATCAAAGAATGAGATTATCAACCTAGATAAGTGGTGGTGGTACTAATTGTGTGCTCCTTCTATCATTAACCGAACACTAGCTTGTTCAATAAGTCTTATCAGTAACACCACATAAATTAGCATCCACCAACTTAGATAGCTCATGAACGACTCGTCGTCCCTTTGTTTACATGCAAGGAGATCTATCATGCCTTGCTTTGGTGGTTCCAGGAATGAATCTCCGTCTAGAACTCTGGAGTAATATTGTTCCACGTGCTCTTCACCTTATCTGACTGTATTTCATACCATTGACTCGCTACTCCCACCAAAGAACAGGGGAATAGTATCACCATCATCGCTGGCGAAAGGCCTTGTTCCCGGCACAACGTGTAAAACTTGAAAATGTGGGAAGACGATGCATCATTCCCATCAAACATTAACATGCCAGCCAAATTAAAGCTGGTTCCTGAAACTTCCTCCCAATACCCAACCTCTCAATTACTCAATTGTGCTTTGAGAGTCTCCATGACCTCATCTGGTTCCATCCCTAACTAAATCTCCATTACATAGTGGTTGTTCCCGCTGGGTGCTGCTTCTCTTAACAAAACCCTCCTTATGTGAAATGATGTAGGTTTTTTATCGATAAAAATTGACATCCCAGCTAGGTTAACCACTGCCCTTTCAATCTCACTTCCAAACCCACAAAGACTCAATTCCTCCTCTAGCATCCTCAGAACATGATCCGGATCAATCCTTGTTTCGACCACCATCACAAATTCCCCCAAACTTTCGGGCATGCACTTTAGCACCTTCTTTTTCACCATCCCGAAGCTGATCCTTCCCACTTTTGCCTCAAAGTTTGGAAAAGGGTTTATCTTAGTGCTAGGCTTAAGGGCTGGTTTGTGAATGATTTTGTCATCCACCAGTTTCTAAACGACCTATAATAGTTCCTTGCAGTTGTTCATTATGTGCCCCACAGCCACATGGTAATGGCAAAATTTGTGTTTATCATCGGGCTTGGGAGGAACATGCTTCTTCAAGCTTTCCATTTTCTTGAGTTCTCGTAACGTGGTAAACACCAGAGCGGAGGAACCCAAGATTGGTCGTTTAAGGGGAAATGCCATAGTATTCCTCCTAGGTTAACTTAACCGCAGCTACTTTTTCCTCCTACACCAGTTGAACTGCAGGCTGCTTCATCTTAACCTGCATGGGGTTAGACTCATTCTTCTTATATCAGGGCTTGGTAGCTAGCTACCCCAATGTCTCATCCATAGCGAACGAACACCCCCTAGTAGTTGTGAAAGGTCTCAAACCCAAGCCTTTTTCTATAAGATGGTAGTGCTCCATCTAGTAGCTTCACAATTATTTCTAACAGACTCAAACAAGTCTTTAACCTAACCTACATAGCCATCCAGGGTTCAAAGAAGGATTTGAAATTCTCACCCTGCTTCTTTCTCACGGCCTCCAAGTTTTGCATTGTGGTGACCATAAGGGTGTTGAAACCATAATGATCGACCATGGCTTGGGATAAACAACCCCAATCATAAGCTATGTCGACAAGAAGATGATTGTACCACTCATTAGCGGGGCTTCCAAGAGTAACGATAAAGAGCTTGGCCATCATTTGGTCACTCACTTTCAAGGCCCTCACACGTTCTAATAATGCGCAAGGTGGGCACGAGGGTCTTTTGTGCCTATGTACTTTTCAAACTGAGGCATCACGAAAGTTGGTGGCAATGTATCCTCATCTATAGTCGATGACTATGTTAGGAACATACCCATCTATCCTTGCGCAAGGTGACCACCAAGTGTAGCCAAGAATTGCTACCACAATTCTGCCATTACTAGTTGCTAGAGGATGTTATTCCCAGCTCCCGAGTAACCATCATACTGACTTCTCTAATTGTATTGGCCATAGCCTTGAAACATTTAAGAGGGCGCGTTCTAACTTAGAATTGAAGACTGAGCCATCCCTTAGACGAACAGAATGTAGTTGGAGGAAGGCCTAATTTCTATCGGCCCTATTACTCTCGGTGCAAAAGCTGGTTGACCCGGGTACTCTGAGAAGAATTGACCACCAACCTACTTGCAAAATCATATGCAGCTTGACCAACTTGTGGTTAGCCTTACCCCACTCTAAATTAGTAATAGATTGGAGTGATAGTGCTGCGAACTTGCTATACTGTAGTAGAAGAAGATAGCCCTCCAGGTATAACTGTACCACCAACATTTGAATTGGTTACCCCATAATTGGCCCTCTCTTTGAGCTACCTGGACCTGGCATGATGACTGATAATTGATGCAAACTGATAACTATTTGTGAAGGTGTTCATAGCAGTTGCAATCTCAACGCTCATCGATGATTTGTTTGTTTATGGATTCTATCCTGCCTAAATAGTCTATTCCTCCCCTACATTCTCCTCATGCAAGTTGGCCATACTACCAATATGAACAAAACCGAACAAAGTGCACTGTCCTAATTCTAAACCCGAGTCTTGCTGGAATCAGTGTACGGAACCCCCTCCAAAGTGGTCGTGATTGGAGAAATGTGGAGTAAGCTATGAGAAGACCTATTACAAGCCTTCTGGTGGACATGCTTTTTCCTAGCTGAGGTACATAGGAAGATCATCAAGTTATGCACATTAGATTATGATGCATGATTGATGCGTGAAGTGTTAATGTCATGGCTGCATACACAATGGGTTAACGTGGTATGATGCGAAATAAAAAGTATGTTATCAATCCACTTGAAACCAACAGTGTTAGTCAATGATAAAAAAATGAAAATGAAAACCAAACCCCTATAGTGGGTTTGAGATCAGCACACTGCCCCGTGGGACAGTGTGATAGGAATGATGTATTGTAAATGTAATGATGTGACCAAGTTACTTGCTTGGTAATAGGTTGATAATTCAAGATTTTGTACTATGACTAGATCTCATGAAATGAAAAGGTTCAATTAATTTCAGGTAAGTAGTGCATGTAAAGTTCAAAGTGCATGATGATAACTACTAGGTAGCCATTAAATGGATGTTTTGGTTCTTTTACCCAATTAGGGCAGAGTCTCGGATGCCTGTGTGAACATCATTACAAAAAGGGTATGCGGTGATCCATGACATTGCCTTTTATTGGCGAATGATTCAGGTATTAAGCATATACCCTTGAGGATTAGTAAGGTAGGATTTTTGAAATGAGTTCACCCCGTGTGGGCTTAGGTTTGGATATCAGCAGGGACATCACGTGATGTGGGAAAAATGGTTTGGGTAGGAATTTTCCTTGTTTAGGCTTTTAGTGTATATGATCACCTCGGGTGGGCTATGAATCGGATGCCAAGTAAGCATCGCACAAAGATTTGGGTATGTTTACCTTGTACGGGCTTAAGAGTCGAACATCATGTGGATGTCACGCTGAGAAAGGGTAAATGATGTTTCATGATTCTAATTGGTTTCATGTTCTCCTAGGGTGACATGATCTCAAGTTTCAACTAATCCTAAGTATGGGTGACACTAAATTGGTATCATGGTGATGCGAAGATGATATATCTATTTTATATTGTTAATATAATGTGTGTACATTCAAGTGTATGCATTGAGATTCGTGGTTAGGATGGCATATTTAAACAATGCATGAAGAATCGAAAACGGTAAATATATAGCATATAGCATACAATATCCAACTTCCAACCATACAACTCCTGCGTGTAGGGTTTTTGGCTAGTCTCCACCCTATGTTTGGTTTATCTCAGTACCGCAAGGATCTTGCAAGAAAATATAATGCATGGTTGTTTGTTGGGTAGAACCCTAGGGAAAATGCCTACGGCTAATTTACACGAGGTTTGTAAATGGCTTGCTAATGTAGAAGGTTCTTGTTGCACTTAAAATACTCTCCAAGCCTCTCCCTAAATGGGTTCTAATGAGGGAGGTACATGTGATATAACAACAAGTGCTCAACTCGCTCAACTACAATCTTTTCTCAGGGAGGTAGATTAGTACAAGAGAAAGCTTTGGGGTAATAGGTTACATTAAACTTATGGGCTAATCCCCTCTATTTCAATGCGTTATTAGGATTATGTCATAATTAAGAAAATACGAAATAATGTGAACAATAATTTAAGGCACTTATCCTAAATCTAAAACCTTGGAAAAAAAGTTTAAGAAAATCCCTAGCAGAGTCGCCACTGTGAGTGGACGACATTGAATGCGATGGGCTGAGAGTGCACTGATGAAAGGCGTGGTAAATCGGGGTGTTTTTTTGTCAAAAATGAAATTACCGAGTTGGGGACTTGGAATGTTTGAAAGAGAAAGTGAAAAAATTTTAGATCTATCAAAACCTGAATCTACAATCTCTTAGTGTAGAGTCACCACCTAGATTAGCTCTTCAGGAATTAAAGTCCTGAGAGGCTTAACGTCTGGGGCATGGCCCACTGAGACACAGAGATTCGAGTTTGGGATAACTTGCTTACTTCTTATTGGATCACATTATATTACATCTACAGAATACCGTATTTCTTAATTGTGCATATTTGTACTTATGTCATTTTTGTGTTTATAATGTATGATCAATGAGCATGCTGAAAGTAAATAAATCCATAAGGGATAAATAAATGCCGAAAAGTAAAGATTAATATTACAAAACATTAGGGGATGCAACCGCCCACCTAATCAATTAATTACACTTCCTAAAAATAATTGAAATTGCGAAATCTGAAGGAAAATAAAATCCTAATCATACATCGAACCTAATTTACGTATCCATAAAGGTTAGCACAGGATATAACGCAATGTTTGCACATATATTTGATTTGATTTTGGCGAGGCCCGTGTGGCCTAATTAAAAAAACGATGATTGTAAATTTCTTATTTAGAAATAAAAAAAGGGTTCATTTAATTAACATGTAGGTTGCTCATTTTTATTAGTGAAAAGGCTCTCATGGAAAAAATATGAGGACTATTATTCGGAGAATAATTTGTATTCCCTTCGTGGGGGTATTTTAAAAGTACCTTCAACAATTGCTGATTAAAATAAATAAAAAAGAAGAAGAAGAAATATAAAAATTAATTAATAAAAGGAAATAAGATTAATCATAGGTCAACATGTAGAATAAAATAAAACATAAAAAGCATGAGATAAAAAAACTCATGGAATTTAGAGGTTTACCCTTTCGACGCGAATCCACCTTCGAAATACCCGCTTGACCTTTGGAAGTGCTCCTCATTCATCTTTAGATTTGTTAGTGTTTGGTAAAAAGGATTGATTCCGAATTAAAATGTGTCTTTAAATCTAGAAAAAGGTCACTGTAAAAAGCTGGAGTTTTTTTCATCATTTTCTGCTAAAAATTTTCGATCCATTTCTATTGAAAATTCCTTATATTTATGAAGGGAATTTCATGAAAAATCCAAAAGGAAACAAATTCTTGTGAGAGGGGATGTCCTCGCTGGAACTCCGGTGATGATAGCATTGGCCTTGCTGAAATTTTGGCGAGGCTAGCTAGGCCTTGCCGAAATGCTAGCGAGGCTAGCCTGGCCTCGCCAGCATTATGCTGGAGAGGCTAGTTCGATCCCGATTTTTGGTTCTCATTTGTCCTTTAAATTTTAATTAATTTTTTTAATTTAATTAATTAATACTAATTTTAATTAAAATAAAATATTAATTAATTTATACTAAGGACTAATTTTTCAAAGTCCTTAAAAAGAATTAGTGACAAGGAGAACTCCCATTTGAAGATCGCTGGATAATAAAAAATTCGTGTGATTCAAGGATTAAATCTCGAAAAGCTATCATAATTGAATGCGCGAGCTGGTACAAAATCCCGTGCTCACACTAGTCCAAAACAAGTTTCCCTTAGAGTTAATAATTCCAAATATCTCGAAATTAATATTTTCATGATCATATCCATTTTATAAGACCTAGACTAGGGCGAGACCAGCGACACCAATAAAATCCTCACAATAATATTAACACGGTATATATTCTTCCCATCATAAGTTATAATACGAACCTTATTAATGGATGTAAGCTCATGTAAAACATGCATTCCCTTAACATGTGTTTGGTCATGAGAGTAGATTGGGTTAAAGCCTTAACCAAAATGGGTTAGTTATCCATATTGTTGGAGCTAATGCCAAATTGGAGACACATTTGGGGAGTCATACAATCAGGTATGCACATCTCGAGAAAGAGAACTCAATGGATTAGCAATTGTAAGAGATACAAATGGACGGGTTCCAACCATCGCTGTCTTATTATGGCTTAACCTGCGATAGTGAGGGTCATGATGAGTGGCTATGGATGCTACCTACTAAGGAAAATTGGTTAAACCAAATTTCTCAAATTTAAATAGAATGGGCTATTTGAATGTTGAGAAAATAGTAGGAATAATTTGTTTAATTAAATACCTTATGTTAAATGCATGTACATATACTAATGTCTAAACAAATTCTATTTTATATCTAGGTTGAATAAGAGCACTAATACTGATATGCATCTGATTGATAATAAGTTTTACAAAGGAGACAATTTTCATGAGTAGTTTGAGTGTGTGACAAGATTCTTACAAAGCCTTGGTCTGGATTATGTACTAAATAACCCATATCCCGAACTCCCCAAAGAAGATCCTTTTATTTATCAAATTGATAAGTATGTGAAGCATAAAAGAGACTGTGATTTCACCAAGAACTTCATGGTTAATACGATGCTTCCATGGTACAAGGATCTTTGATAAAAAATGGACCTTGAGTCTATGATTGTGCAGCTTGTAATGATGGATGAACCTGAAAAACTCATGCTGTCTACAAGTCATGGGGCAGACACCTCAGTAGCTGAGTTTACCATGACTATTTATGGTAACTCTGAACTATTAAGGAAAATGGGAGTTAATTATATAGCTTGAAACAGATTTTATTGAAAGGTCTACCTCATAGGTACGATAATTTCAAAACAGAGTTCTATATAGCATCGATGATTATTGTAATTTTTCCAAGATGGTAGTCTTATTGGAACAATATGATATATAGTTTAGAATAAACTTGAGAATCAACTTGTTGCTAAGAATTGAAAGATAAGAAATTCTAGGGCTTTCAAGGTTAAGAGAAGACTTATAAAAAGTGCTGAAATGAAACGCGAGTTAAGAGCTCGGATTTTGGAACAAGTGAAGAAGAAGCCAAGTGAGGCATCTACTTTAGGTATGTTCATGATAGAGAGTTTCTCTACAGTTCCCTATGAGTCTACTTGGGTATTACATACTAGTTGTGGTACTCATATATGCACTTCTGTGCATGGATTGCAGAACAGTAGGAGGTTTCCAAAGATGAAAATGGACCTAAGAGTTGGAAATGGAGCATTGGTTGCTGCAACAGCTGTAGCGACATATAGCCTTTGTTTTCCTAGTGGCATAGTTTTAGTTTTGAACAATTGCTATTATATTCCTCCTGTAACTAAGAATATTATTTCAGTTGCACTTTTAGCAACAAAGGGATTTAAAATTTTATTTTCTTACAATCAATGCAAATTCAACGTGATAATGTTCTTTATGCTAGTGGAATATCTGTGGATGGAATTTACATTCTAGATACTAAAATCAAAATTCTAAATATGAACCTTATTAAGAAATTGAGATTAGATAATGAGAAATCCTCATACTTATGGCACTATCATCTAGACCATATAAATGAGACTCGCTTAACTAAGTTACACAAATTTGGAGACTTAGGCCCAATGGAATGGGTATGCTATGGTGCATGAGAACCTTGTTTAAAAGGGAAGATGCCTAAGAAACCTTTCAAAGGAAAGGGATAGCATGCCACTAGTACTTTGGAAATAATACATTCCGATGTATGTGGTCCAATAAGTGTTCAGACACATGAGGGTTTCATCTACTTCATAATCTTTATTGATTGATTACTCACGATATGGTTGTTTGTACCTTATAAGGCATAAGTCTAAAAGTTTTGAGAAATTCAAAGAGTTAAGAACCGAAATAGAGAAACAACTTGGGAAAAGTATCAAGACCCTTTAATCTAATCAAGGTGGGGAATACTTAAGCTAAGAGTTTTAGGATTGTCTAAGGGATAATGGTATTTTATACCAGTGGACACCTCCTTATACAACCCAACACAATGGAGTGTTAGAAAGGAGAACCCTACTCGATATGGTTCAGTCCATGATGAGCCAAGAAGGACTCAGCAGATCCTTTTTTGATTATGCACTTGAGAGTGCAGTTTATATTATAAATAGCGTATCCTCTAAATAAGTTGATCAAACTCCATATGAGTTATTATATGGTAAGAAACCCACTCTTTCTCACCTGAGTGTTTGGGGATGTCCTACTTACGTTAAGAGGATGAGTTACGTAGGTGCTAAGTCTGACATATGTCTATTTGTAGGTTACCCTAATGAGACTATGGGGTACACCTTCTTTCATCCCAAGGAATAAAAATTCCTTATTTCCATAAATGATCGATTCCTCGAGAAGGAGCATATACTTGCGAAAGCTAGTAGGAGCAATCTTGAGCTGAACACTCAAGAAGATCAAACAAATAATTAACTAATTTTACCTACACATGTTACACAAGAAAGTGTAAGCATGGAATAGCCTATTATAACACTGACATTGTATAGGTTAGGCCGGGCTTCAATCACTCTCGAGTTATACGGGTTTTTCATCCATGATGATAAAGATCTATTCTTTATAGAAGATGATGAGCCCAGGACTTACAAGGAGGCAATGGAAGGCTTAGAATCCAACAAATGGCTTTTAGCTATGAGGTCAGAGATGGACTCCATGTACGGAAATCAAGTCTAGAGCTTAATTGATGCTCCAAGTGGGATTAGGCACGATGCAAGTGGGTTTTCAAAGAAGAAAACTGACATGGACGATAACATAATTACTTATAAAGAAAAATTGGTTGCAAAAGGGTGTATTAAAAAAGAAGGCATGGACTATTATGAGACCTTTTCACCGGTGGCCATGCTGAAGTCTATCGAGATACTCCTTGCCATCGCCGCTCATTACGATTATGAGATTTGGTAGATGGATGTGAAGACATCATTCCTTAATGGGAATCTGGACAGGGATATGTTTATGGCACAACTCGAGGGTTTTACATCCAAGGATGGCTCAAAGGTATGCAAGATGCAGAAGTCCATTTATAGACTTATGCAAGCATCGAAGAGTTGGAATATTAGGTTTGATGAGACAATCGAGAAATTAGTTTTGTGTCAAACACTAATGAGCTTGTGTATATAAGAAGGCTAGTGGGAGTGCGATCACTTTCCTTGTATTATATGTCAATGACATATTATTAATAAGAAACGATATTCCTTTTCTTCAGACAGTTAAGTCATGGTTGTCAAAGAAGTTCTCCATGAAAGACCTTGGAGAAGCAGCTTTTATACTTGGTATAAAAATCCACCAAGATAGATCTAGAAGGCTGCTATACCTTTCACAAAGTACATACATAGACAAGGTTTTGGCTAGATTTAACCTTTAGAAGTCAAGAAAGGGTTATCTCCCAATGTCTCATGGTATTAAACTTTCTAAATCTGACTGTCCAAGAACATAAGAGGAGAGACTGCGCATGAATATAATACCCTATACCTCAGCGATAGGCTCCATTATGTATGCTATGGTATGCACTCAACTTGATATCTCACATGCGTTGAGCATCACGAGCAGATTCCAATCCAACCTAGGTGAGAAGCATTGGATGTCCGTTAAAACTATCCTCAAGTACTTACATAGGACTAAGGATATGTTTTCAGTATATGGAGAAGGTGATCTCACTTTGAAGGGATACACTGACGTGAGTTTTCAGTTTGACCGGGATTATTATAAGTCCCAAACAGGTAATGTGTTTATGTTAAATAGAGGGGCAGTTGTTTGGAAAAGTTTCAAATAGGATAAGACTACTAATTCAACCACAAAATCTTAATACATAGATACTTCAAAAGTGGCTAACCAATTTGTTTGTCTTAAGGGATTTATTGGTGATCTCGATGTGGTGTCCAGCATCATAAATCCTATCACGGTCTATTGCGATAACAATGGAGATATTGCTAAAGTAAAGGAACCATAGTCTCGCTAGAAAAATGGACATTTACTTCAAAAATACCATCTCATTCAGGAGGTAGTAGTCAAGAAAGATATAAATTTAGAATACATCCCGATGGATCAGAATCTAGCGGATTGGCTAACTAAGCCATTGACTCAAGTTAAACATGACCAGCATGTTAATGAGTATGGCATGAGGCACATGGTCAATTAGCTCTAGTGCAAGTGAGAGATTGTTAAGCATGATGTATACCCTATAGGAAATTAGGGCGATATATCTTTATTAGTTATAGTGTACAAAAAGTTTTTGAATTATCAAGGAATCTTTATTGCTGATTAGTGTTTTCTATTTATTTATATATCTCATTGATATCATATATGTATAGTATTAAATATGTATAGTATTAAATATGTATATGTGCATTGATAAGACAAAGTTCATGACTACTTTATAATGTAAAAGTGTGTGGACATAGTGGGAGATATGTAGTGTGAGAACTGCACATACATGTTACTATGTATAGTCTAAATATCCCTAGTTATAGTTTCATTGAGGCTGGATATCAATTGAACGAACATACTAGATGTGTAAGCTTACTCCTTAGATTAGATCAAAGTAGACAATCTCATGAGCTGAAGGTGGTACCTTGAGTTAACACATGGATGTATTCGGGTAATACATTGGAGACAGCTATAAGAAAGACACTAGGAAATAACTATATCCATGTGTTGGTGTCATGTCTTATTGCAGTAGTAATACAAGTATCCTGAGATACTAGTTACCTTATGTGGGAGTTGCTATACTTTAGGGCATACTTATTCATACCCTGGAGATTAGGATGACACGAGTGATTACAGGAATAGTGATGATCACATGTTGGTAAGTCGAGTAATCAAGATGGGATCCATCGCTCCTGAAATAGTGATATAATGAGAGATGTACCTTAGGGCCCCTTGTTGAAGTGACACTCATAAACCTCAGATTAGAGTATAAGATTGATATAATGGGTTTCTAGTCAATCTTGATACATAATGGCCGAGTGGTGTTCTTCGTGAACAAGTCTATATTACATGAGCTAACACTTAATCCGAACTCAATAAACTGGATGGTACTTAACCTGATGGAAGGAATGTATTGTATTGGTTACTACTGCAGAACCAGATCAAGTCACAAGCACATGACATTCCAAGTATTGGGGGGATCATACGCCTTTGCTAGAGTACCCATTTAATCATCTAGAGCTATCATGTTTCATATCTGTTTGGAACACTGAGCATAAAGGTTCCCGGATCGGAAGCCATGTTTGGGCCAACCTCTAGCGGCTCCATACATTAGGATCCTATGAGGTCACACACTTTGGGTCTTTATCAGACTAAGTAAAGAACCTATAGACTGCGTCTATGCTAAAAATATAGTTATCAAATTCGTTAGAAGAATTATTAGTTGGTTAGACCAAATTAATAATTAAAGAAAATAAAGAAGGAATAGGGAAAAATTACACTGAGCGAAGCATGGGAATTTTTCCAGTTGAACACAGATAGTTCGAAGTGGGGCCTGCATGACTACCCCGTGAGCTGAAAAAGCTCGCTGGTCGCTAATGCAGGCTACAAGCCCCCAAGGGCTTACCTTGCGCAACCCGCGTGGGTTAGCCCATAGGTCACCATGACCCGGATAGCTAACCTGATTAGGGTGAGATGGGAATATTCTCATCCCATCTAGTAATTGAGGGGGAGTCTAACACTTCCCCTTTTCCCTATATATAGGCCTCCAACTCCTCTTTATTTTACACACACACAATTCTCTTCAACTCAATTTTTCTCTCTGAGTTCGACATCTCCTTCTTCTTTTAATTTGCTAGATCCTCCATGAGTTTCTCCAAACAATTGAAGAATTCTTTTTGAAGGCTCTTTCTAAAGTGAGCCTCCTTGGTTTATTTTCAGGTTGGTTTTCGAGCGATCTAGCTTCTGCTATTTACTAACGGGTTCTTCCTCAACGAGGTTTTAGTTGGTGAATATCAGTGTGGATCAATCATAGAGGCTTTTCTAGTTTGGAAGCTTGTGCTAACGAAGTTCTGCCAAATTGCTCTAAGAGAACACTGTCACCAAAAGGGAGAAAGCACGCATCAATTGGTAATGCTCTAAACTTATATGTAGGTTTCTTTTATAAGCTTTATAAACCTAAAAGCATCTATAGAATGTTTTAACCTTGATTATATCAATCATGGAATGCTTAGGAGATCCTTCGGTTAATTTTATGTTTTGAAATTCCGCCTTGCAATGTTTGCATGTTCAATTATTGTCTTGATTAACCAGCAATCCAAGCCATGAACTAGTTTTTCAAAATGGAGTTTTCTTTGTGATCAATGCTCCTAATTAGTGATTCACAATAGAAAATGTAGAATTTTTCTTGTAATTTATGCCACTAAATAGTGGTTCACAATACAAAATGTGGGATTTTCCTTTTGGTTTATGCCACTAACTAGTGGTTCATAATGGAATTTTCTTTTGTAATCTATGCCACTTATTAGTGGTTCACAATAGAAAATGTGAAATTTTCCTTGTGTTTTATGCCACTACTAGAGGTTCACCATAGAAAATGATGGAATTTTCCTCGTCATCTAGGCCACTAACTAGTGGTTCACAATTGAAAATGTGGGATTTTCCTTGTGTTTTATATTACTAACTAGCAGTTCATTGTGGAATTTTCTTTGTGATCTATACCATTAATTAGTGATTGATAATAGAAAATGTTCAATTTTCCTTGTGTTTTATACCACTAACTAACGATTCACAATAGAAAATGAGGAATTTTATCATGAGTCTACGGGAAGTTGCGAAGCAATTTCTACTTTGGAAAGAGGATAGAAAATGAGGCGTATTACCTTGAGTCAACCATGAGGCCTTTAGAGCTCGAACAGAAAATGAAACCTACTCCCAACCACCATTACCTATCACATGCTTCACACCAAGAGGTTAGTATATCACCATTCTTCTTTAGATCCGAAACTATGAAATTTTGAGTTTTTTTATAAGTTTAGGTAAATTGATTCAAAACATTGAAAATATACATGATTGTGTATTTTTTTTATGGATTGAGATTTCCAATATGTTAGAAAACATCTAGGAATTGATTTTTAGGCTTGGATTGACTCAATTTGATGTAAATTTTGATTTTTTAGGAAAAAGTACTGAATAAGTCAATTCGATCATGGCTAGGGCTCGATCTCAGTAGAGTATTAGCGAATACAATACCAGAATCAAATGAACATCGCACCATGTTCGTAAGGCTTTACCGGGTTTGATGACAGATTAGTAAGAAATTAGGCATGTTTTTGTGTTTTGCCCTTTTTGTTTGTTTTCTCCATTTTTTGAGGTATGATGACCCTAAATGAACATGTATAAGTAGGTAATAAGGCTATACATAGGATATTACATGTATATAAGCAAGAGTTGTGTGATTATACGTGTATGTAAAAATGAGCAAAAAAAGGGATAACTAATACTTAATGATTTTATTGGCTTGTTTTGACATTGCAAGAGGTTTTGATATGAATTAGCACTCTCCTCTCCTTTAGTCACATTTGGTGGGATAAGATAGAGGATGTTGAGGTTAAGTAGATGATCATGGAATTCAACTTTGACGAGATCATCAATAGCTTGAAAGCTAAGGGGACTACATCCTCTAGTT
This sequence comes from Euphorbia schlechtendalii, assembly GCA_949673415.1. Lineage (NCBI taxonomy): Eukaryota > Viridiplantae > Streptophyta > Magnoliopsida > Malpighiales > Euphorbiaceae > Euphorbia > Euphorbia schlechtendalii. The sequence goes on from CATIWQ010039458.1 coordinate 22,147, forward strand.
CGACGGTGACCGTCTTGGTGGAGAGGTTGTCTAATATCACTTATAATTTCCACTTGCATATTGGGGAAATGAATATCACTCCTTCAAATATGGTGGTGATGACTGGGCTTAAATTTATTGAGAATACGATCTAAATTGATGTTTATGAGAACCGTTTTCCTTCTGAGGGGTGCGTCTGAGAGTACATCGAGGAGCAGCTGGGGGTGAGTCCCACCACTAGGAGGCTAGAGTACACCCGCTTGAGAGACTACTAATTACCTCAAAAGATACTTAATCATGAGAGACGAAGCTGTAGTTGTTTGCCACTTTTCCACTGATAAGTTTAATTACTTTTTCGTAAAGAGTTTGGCTATATATTAATGGTGCCAAAAACTTGTTCGCGTAAAGTATAGGTATTGTCAGTATCTCTTATCAAATAGAAAAATGATGATAACTGCAAGTGTACAGTTGAGATGTAGTTTTAAAAGATATCGATCCCACAGGGAAGGATTAGCTCTAAAGATCAACAAGGAAGATAAAATAAAGAAAATAAAATATATTTGATATTTTGGATAGGAGGGTTAGAATGAAGAATGAGTTAATATAGATATGAAAGATTAGAGAATCTAAATATATAGATTTTCCCTACGAAATAAGGATAGCAGAGAAAACATGTAAGTTCAACAAAAATGTTACGATTCACTAAAATAATCTAACATACTCGATTCAAAATACCCAGATGTTCAATTATTCGCTGCAGAGCAACACATGAAATAACTTTTCTAAACCTAGTGCAAATGAATTAAGATAATTATATACACCTGGACAACGTCAATACTATACTTAGTAAAGGTCGCTCTCACATAGCCACATTTAGTAAGTTACCATTCCAAAAATGTTGGCTCACTAAACAGCGTTATATCACAGATCCAGTGATTATACACGATATTGTTAACCCCGAAACTACTCTTAAAATTAACTCCAATGCATATAACTTGATTAATATAAAAGACATAACAC
>CATIWQ010039459.1:0-21997 GCA_949673415.1 Euphorbia schlechtendalii
TAAGCCGAATCGTCCTCAACGTTCAATTTTCCCATTCGCATATCTATTTGAGCACGGTTCATTAAACCCATATTATGATTTTCTTAAATAGGAAGGACTATTATGAGTATGTGGACTTTTGTTTCAAAGAATTCGGCGGTCAAGTGAGAAGTTGGCTGATAGTGAATGAACTGAATATGATTGGTTCGTATGGATATGCATATGGCACTAATGCACCTGGTGGATGTTCGAATTATATGGATATTCATTAATAGAGCATCACTTCCTAAAGATATTGTTCTGTACTTTAATGAAGATGAATGGTCCAGTTGGAAAAAAATTGGAGATATTGTGCTTCATATTGTGCTGTTTTGTTTTTTAGATAGTTACTGTGTTTTTGTTGGTGGTGTTTTGATTAGAAGTGTTGCATTTGATTTTGCAGCACTTTTGGCCTTCCTTTGTGATTAAGTTTCATTTTTAGTTTCCTTCTTAGAGTGATTAAGTTTTCATGGATCATCTTAATCTTGTATTTTAATATTGCAGCTACTCCCCAAATATAAAAGAAATAAAAGTAGTGAGCCACAGGAAGGTGAGGAGGGCAAGGTCGTATTATTTGAGGGACAAGCTTCCAAGGCTCTTTACATAAAACATGGGGAGATTTGGTCCTGCAGAGATGTAAGAACCAAATTTCCATGTATCTTTTTTTTCCTTTTATTTTTTATTCAATTTATTGGGGCGGTGTTTCGATTTTGTGAAATTTATGTTACTTTCGAACTATGATTGTGTAATTAACTTATTATTACTAAGCTCAGTTGTGCAATTCTCAAATTTTTTCATTAGTTTGATTGTATTTTTATTTCTTGGGGCATACTTCATCTCAATTTTTTTATCGGCCTTTGTTCACATTACTTGCGCTGTACTCATGCATTCATCATCTAGTTTTATATTTAGTCTAACACTGCACCTGGCAGTGGCTTTATGATTATTAAGTATTTCTTTCCTGGATGAGACCCGACTCTTAATCTTCATTGTTTCTCTCGGTGTTTTTCATTATCCTACATGTGCCATGGCATATGATGCAGAGTATGCACGTTGGCTAGAAGAACATAACATGCAGATTGTTGGGCTTGTTGTATTCTTATGTGAAATATTTAACTTCTATGATATGATTACAGGTCAATGCAGAAGCTGCAATGCTTGACCAGGTAATAAATCTTGATATGTGATCTATACTCTTTAGGATTTAGATACTAATACTATGCCCACTTTTATTTTATTCTTTATCAATTTATTTTATTACCAAAGTATATTAGTTAAAGAACTGCTCCATTTACGAAGGCTTTTTGAATTTCATTGCAATGCTTTGCTTGTCATTTCATTGCTAGGGAAAAAGACAAGTCATGAGCTACTTTTAGTCTATTTTACAATGTTTGCTTAAGGTAGAATAATAAGTTATTAATTCAAATTCTGCTCATACATTTTTTATAGGTGCAAGCTCATGGATCTGATACAATGGTTTATGATCGTTTGTGAGATACCCTTAATTTCTTCGGTTGCATTTCTATGAACACCAGCTCGGATAGTGAAGTCAGCAACCATTCTTTAAATTATAAACATATATACTTTTAGTAGCATTATTTTTAGTTTTTATAGTATTATGAATTTTTCGTTCTCGTTTGAATTTGTATACAATTAAACATTATGAATTATATAAAAAAATGAATTTTAATTTTTTTGAATTATGGAATCAATTAAGTGTTTTACAAATGTGTTGCAATAAGCGTAAAAAATGTTTCAAATGCGACATAAGTGTTTTTCAAAAAGTGTTGTGAAAACTGGACATGGTGTTGCAAATATGTTAAAAGTGTTATAAGAAAAGTGTTGCGAAAAAACAACAAAAAGTGTTACGAAAAAATCTAACGGCGTTAACGTTGACGGCGACGGATATTTTTTGCAACACATCAAAAGGTGTTGCAAGTACTAAAAAAGTGTTGCGAAAAGTCACTTGTCACAACACATTTCTTAGTGTAGCGAAAAAAAGAAAATGTGTTGCGAAAACGACTTTTCGCAAGGAAAGCATTACCAACAACTAAAAGTGTTGCAACAAGTGCTTTCGCAACACTTTTAGCACTTTAGGCAACATTTTTTCGTTGTTTCGACAAGCCATTTATGGCGTAGTGCGTTCATATATCCATTTCTCTTAATTTATCCTTTCCATTAAAATTAAGAAATTCTTACACAGGGGTAGGAACAAAGACACATTTGATTATTAATTCCAATATGGTAGATAAGGGCATATATCTGCACGCATGGGCTCGTTTAGTTGATAAAATGACTGTTCTGTAGAATAGGAGAAAAACAAATGAAGACATGTGAAGTGTTTGCCCAGAGCACGTCGTCGGGATGGAATAGCTATTTCTAGCTATCATACAACTCATGGAATAGCTATTCCGCTAACCAAACGAGTCTTGTAATCTATTATAATTGAAATGACTTTTTGAAGGAGAAAAGAATATACTATAATCTTTAACACATGCCAACATTTTTATATTAATAACTATTAGAAACGTATGTAACCCTCCTCTCCTCTAATTACTACTATCAAGTTACTAATTCTAATTAAGACTATTAATACAATCAAATTATTCAAAATTAATCAAAGCCATTTATGTATTATTCCGGACCAGAACGGTAATCCACAAAGCATAGAGAAATGCTTGTAAGCATTGTAATCTCCCAATTCCGACTTATTACATCCGATTTAACATCCGATATCACCGAATCATCATCAAAACCTTCAATACAATCTTCCTCACAAGTTAAAGCTTCGCTCAACCAAAGTATTATGTCCTGGAAGTTGTATTTCTCCTTCTTCATCTCGTCTAGTGTCAGTTGGATATTGTATACGGCATCGTCTAGAAGTTCGACACATTGACTGACAACGACACGTAAATTAGGGTCTAATTTTGTATGGTTGAGTTTGATGGTGTAGTCTTTCACAGCTTGAGCTTTGGGAAGGGTATAGGAGAGAGATTCAATAGCTAGCTTGACTCGATCATTCCCGACTTTGCTTGCATAGCGGGAGAGGGCCTTGAAGCAAAAATCGGGATATAATGTTGATTGGCAACTTTTCTTGATGAAGTCCGTTCCATCATTTGATGTCGGGGATTGACAATATACGCCAGGGTTCTGAATGAGGTGGAAAAGTGAAGTTGTGAAGAGGAGAGAGGGGAGAAGATGTTTCAATTCCATTTTGATTAATTTGTTGGAGTAATTTAATTCGTTGATGTTTTTATTTTAGTTTTCATATGCATATATAGGCAAAATGTTGTAGTAATTTTCGCATTAATGTACTTTAAAGATTTGTAGCAGTAATAATATATTCCATATGATTTTTTTTAAAATCATGACAATTAATTAGTAAGAGATATTATACAAAACAATCTATATTTTTACTAAAAATAATGAATTACTTATATATTCTAATTTTTACTCTGAATAAAATAATTTAGAGCATCTTTTGAAAATCAGTTACTAAAGGAATAATAGATTGATGCAGAAAAAAAAAGAATAATTCTATCTACACCTAAAGCTATTATTGCAAAAAAGGAAATAGATATTTTAGGATTAAAAATATCAAATGGAGAATTAAAATTACTACCTCATATAGTAGAAAATTTAAATCAATTCCCAGATCAAATAACTAACAAAAAACAATTACAAAGATTTTTAGGCAATCTTAACTATATTAGTGATCTAGGTTTCTTAAAGAATTTAGCTCAGTTAAGAAGAGAATTACAAAGAAAATTATCAGATAAAATTAAATAGTAATGGAACGAGCAAGATATTGAGAATGTAATAACACTAAAAAAGAGTTGTCAAAATTTACTAGTTTTATATAACTTAAAAGAAAAGATTTATTAATTATCTCTACTAATGCTAGTGGAGAATATTGGGCAACCGTACCCTTTAAAATCTTACAAAGCTACATACAAGAATAAGAGGTAAACAAAGAGGTAAACAATTGATAGAGGAATCTTTATCTATCCTTGCAACATTATTCAAAATAAAGCAATTTGTATCTCTAGAAAAAATAGCAAAATATATATCAGGAATATTTACAACCACTCAAAAGAGATATACTACTCATGCAAGAGAAACACTTGCTCTTGAAAATACTGTACGAAAATGGAAAATAAAACTACTCCAAAAACCATTCATTATTAAAACAGATAGTAAATATGTTACTACATTTATTCGTAACAGAATTAATACTCATTATAGTTAAGGAAGGTTAATTCGTTGGCAATTAGAACTATCTTATTATAAATTTCAGGTTGTATTAATAAAGTCCAAAAAAAACTACGGAGCAAGAACTTTGACCAGAGAATGGAGTCATCCATAGCAATTATTTCCAATCAATTAAAACAAAAGAATAATCAATTGGAGCAAACATTATCGAATGTGGAAAAATTCAAAGCAGAAATATTAGAACTTAAATCTACTCTTGCATTGATCAAAGGATTATCAAATTTAGAAACTGAACATTCTGTTCTAGTAGCTGAATCATCAACCTCTAGCAGCAAAGGGATCTGAGTCATTAATTGACAAAGATAACAAAGTATTAATTACTCCAACTGATATCACTTTTGGATTACCTCAGTTAGCCAAAGGTAAGCCCTATTATGCAATTCATAATGGGTTTAAATAGAAGTATTAACGATGAATGGCAAAAGTAGCAATATTCATTCTAGGGAAGCCCGATATTATCCACAAAAAATATCCATCTTTGGAAGCAGCAAAAGCAGCTCTAGAAGAAACCATTCCTACTTATGGAACATGTAAAGAAAAAATATTTTCTAATAAATAGCCTGACACAAAAACTATTTTGGGCCGAATTCCAATAATAGCCCAAATCAAAACAACATCAGAAATAAAGGAAATGAGGGAATTGCATTTACAAAGTTTTACAAATGGTCTCAACTAATCTAGAATTGTGGAGATATTGACAATAATAAAAATATTTACCCAACAACAAAAGTACAAATGAAAACATAAATGGTGGAATTATTGGAAGTCGATCCTTGTGATACGTATGAATTAGCTGCTACTCTTGGTTTATTAGAGTCCATATACCTAAACAAATTAGAAATTTTGATGTATTTACAAGACAAATTCAGAAAATCTGTATCTTAGTATTTCAAGAAATATGCAAGAGAGAGGATGACTTTCTTAAGTTTTTAGCATGACTATATTTTCAAACAAAGGGAAAGATTTACAACCATCTTATGCATACATTCAAATGAGAATAGCCAATGCATCATACCTTAAAATAGAACCAACAAAAATTCCTACCATAAAGGAATAAAGACAATTATGGAATTAAACACTTTTTTCTGGAATAAGACAATTACAAAACTTATCAGGATTTATAAAAATTTGTTACAAATTTGATTATTGGTTAGTAATATCTCATTCTAAACAAGAAGTCCATATGGATCCAACAATGCAAGAAACATTGTATGCATACGAAAAACAACACCCGACACTAAACATCCCTCACGTAGACAAAGAGATAGAAGTATTTATCTGCTAGAAAAATCAGTAATATGTGGGACACTCATGTGATGTCACTAGTAGAGAAAGTGTCTATTGCGTCACACTTTTCCCGTTTATTATGAACGAAACTGATGCTGATAATGCTTTTATAAGGCATTGAGGGTAATCCCGTCGGTTGATATTAGTAACTGACGGTATTGCTATAGAAATCCCGTTGGTTTTGAAATAATTAACCGACGGGATTATATTTATTCTCAATACAGTCGGTTTATATTAAAAAACTGATGGAATTGCTCAATTTTAAAAAATAAATAAAACGTCATTCTCTCCTTATTTTCCCTCTATACTATCTCACACCTAGCCGCTGCAACTCATCCCCAATCTTCTGCTACGCCATTCATCTTGCCATCATCCTTCAATCCCATTCATCTTGCTGTCATCCTCCAATCCCTTCGTTCATCCCCAAATCGTTTCTCACTTTTTCTCTCGCCTCTACCAACCCAACACAAATTATCCTTTGCTATTTCGTCATTTTATTCACCATTCTCAACTCGTTCTTGCTGCCGCCATCTCTCACCTCTTTCCTCATTAACTTTCATCAGGTATGAACTTAATTGTAATGAGTACAAATTAATTGGATGCGTATTGATTTTTAGGGTTTCTCAGTTTCTTAGATTATTTTCGTTCTTGATATTTTTCTCTTAATTTCGTTATATTGAATCAATTATTTACATAATGAATATATAATTCTGTCTAAATTTAATTATCTTAAACTTTTGAAAATAGTACAATAGATCTGATCAGAACCTACCCTGATATTAACCCAGTTCTTTGTTTTGTTTGTTTTTGGGTTTTGGGAACAGAAAACAAACACACGAACACAGATAAGAATGTAAATAGGAATAGCTTAAGCTATTATTTTGGCAGGTGGCCTTTTCAGCTCAGGTTTGTTCTCACTATTCATGATTAGTTTCTTCTTAATCTTTAAGTTAATGATTCACATATAAGCTCGTTTCATTTGGGTTGATTTTTTAGTACTCAATGTTTGGGTCTATATTGATTATTAGAGCTATGTTTGGTACTATTAAAAGTGGCCGAATCGCCGATTTTATCAGACGAAAAGGGGTATGTTTACAAATTTGTGATATATTTAAACGAAATTTGTGATATATGATTTTGTTTGTTTGTGTAAATAGGCAATGAGAATGTCAGCTGGGTTTTGCATAATAGGGTGGATTGCTGTGTTTTTCTCCACAGTATGTGCTGTTTCTTTTCTTTTGTTTGATTCTATTTCTTTAATTTTTGTGAAATTAAATGTTAAATTATTGTTGGTTTTTTAGGGGTATTTGTCACTTGACATGGGTAGATTTTTCACTGGGTTTGGTATTGGAGTTTTCTCTTTTGTGGTAATTCTTCTAATTACTAAATCTGTCTTTATTCAATACATTCTCAGAACATTCTGATGCTTAGGAGTTGCAATTCTTTTTAACAGATACCAATATTCATAGCAGAAATTTCCCCAAAGAATCTCCGCGACGGCCTTACTACATTGAATCAGGTATAAAGATCGAAAAATATACTCTTTTCAATTTTTTTAACTCTTTCTTTGTTTGCAGCTTATGATTGTTACTGGTTCATCTGTCGCGCTTTTACTAGGAAGCGTGATACCGTGGAAAATACTAGCCCTGATTGGTAAATCTAATTTTTTTAAAAAAAAGACCGAAACTTTGGGGGAGTTATGAGACTAACTTAATAGGTGAACAAATGGGTCATCAGGCTGTCCGTTATGTTTAAAAGATTGCGAATGTTTGTCGAATTCTTGTTACGTAAGATAGTGTCATTCGAATGCTTTTCGTGGTTCGATCACTAGTGATTTTCAAATTTTATCTTAACTTTTGCTTCTTAATTATTGATATTAACCATAGTTTAATGAGATTTTTTCTTCTCATTCTTTATTCAATTACGAAGTTGTAACTTATCGTTCTTTTATTTTTGCTTAGTTGTGAATTTGGTGGATGTATTGTACTGGTTTCTCCTTTTCAACGATCAGTCTCTTTGAGCTGGCTACGTTTCGATTTTGGGTGCTACTCCCTTTTGCTGGAAGCTAATTCTGATTGGTGAGTTTTACTTCTCCACTCATTAATTAGTTTTTGAAATCGTTAGAAATCGAATAATATAGTTTGCTGCAGAAATTTTCACTTTGCTGTATTTGTTGCTAAATTAGAAATTTGCACTTTGCTGTATTTGTTGCTAAACTTTGAATTCGCTATAGAGAACCTTAGCCCCAAAATTGATACATTTTAGAACTCAAACATTAATCATGAAGCTTACTCAAAACCATATCAAAGAAGAAAAAAATTTGATAGAAGAAGCTACAAAAACCCAGTTACCTTATTTGAATCATTAATCTCTTTATTCAATCTTACAGCATAAGTTACTTCCACTTTTTCTGCTTTAATAACAAAATATTGTCTCTCCTAAAGGAAACAACAAATATAGAAAACAAATTTAAAATAGTTTTATTATAATGATAAATTGGACGTAAATGTAAATACTTTGATGTTCAATCAATTAACCTTGTTTGACATCACTGCATTCCTTCTAGCTATGTTTGGAACCACTAGTTTTAAGGGAATTTAGTTGAATTCAATTCTATTTGACCAATTCTTGTGTTTGGAATCACTAGTTTTAAGGGAATTCAGTTTAATTCAGTTCGAATACTTTCCGTTATTTGATCTCTAGTGATATTCAAATTTCAGTTTAACTTTTACCTCTTAATTACCGATATTAGCCATAGTTTAATGACATTTTTTCTTCTCATTCTTTATTCAACTACTCCTAAATGGATTGAGCGAAAAAAGTTTGTGTTGGCATAAAATGGATTGTTTTATTCATGCATAGGAAAAGAAAAGCAGGCAGGATCAAATGTTGAGATAGGGTCTTCTTCACATGTATTCATCTTTTCAATTTCAGTCTTTTGCAAGAACCGATCCTTACACTGATCTCGAGACAGAAGAGATGATCGACATATTTGCTACTCACATGATAATTTCTATGTTAAAGTGATAGTTTCATGAATATGAGTGCTTTTCTTATTTGATTTGTTATCTTTGACTAGAAATTGTAGTGGATATATAACATATTACATTTTGAATATCAAATGATAGAACTTATTTGTTCTCATGAAAATATTCTTCAAGTATTGGATTCTTGTTTATATTTATTGTTTTGCATTGTTTATAATTTTGAAGATTCCAATGTCAATAGTTTTTTTATAAACATTTGAGAGTACTTGTATTTTACAGGTTGAATATAGATATGTATGTAATAAAAAGCATAAATTTTTAAAAACAATTTAATGAAATCGCGTCAGTTTGTCTAAGAACCGACAAGAAATCAATATAGGCGCTGAACTTGTAATACAATTATCACAATGGCGTCGGTTGAAATCAAAACCGACACTAATACTTAACATTAGTGTCATCACAATGGCGTCGGTTGGTAAAAGAACCGAGGCTAATACTTAACAATAGCGTCAGTTTTCAAATTGATGCTAGAACTTAAAAAACAATAGCTTCGCGGGTTGTGGCGTCTGTTCAAAACCGATGCCATTGTTAATATTGAACCGACGCCACTGGCCATTTCTCTACTAGTGTGTCTGTGGAATACATGAAGGATCAACAAGTGAAACAGAAGAAGCCACATCACCAATATCTATAATCGATTAGAAATGTACTCTCTGTAAGATAAGGATTTTTATCCTTTGTAACAATAAAATCCTGTCTTTGATAATAAAAGATAAGGAGAGTATTTCTATGTTATCTTTTTTGTTACTGGCATTTGCCAGTTTATTTCCTTTTTTATTTCTTTGATGTGTAATTTGGTATGTTATAAAAAGGAGTGAAGACCCTTTGTTCTTCAATCGCAAAAATATAATAAATCGTATTGTTTATAACCTTTGAGTGTGAATACTGAAGAGGTTTAGTTGAGAAAGAAAATTTACAATCAAATAGAAGATATTTAAAAAAACGAAGTCATCAAGCAATAGTGAGGCGATCCCTCACCATAATCAAGAAACGTTTAGGTATATTTATAAATTTAAAACTCTATTAAAAATGTTTAACAACTATATTCCATCATATATCCATTTATATATTGCTAGTATTATCTATGTTAATAAATTACCACCTCTCTTGTTTAATAATTATCTTTCTAGGATCTTTGAAATTTTTTTAAATAAGTGTCATTTTAGGATTTCAATGTACATTTTGTCCATTTTCACCTTATTTAATGCACATTGAGAATGATAAAAAGAATAAAGTATAAATTAACTTTCAAATGAACAAAAATTATAAGGGTAAATAAGTAATTTTTTTATCATCCTAATTAATGTGACATTGATATTGGGAAATAACCTTAAAATGACAAATATTTAAATAGGGAGGGAGTATTATCTATCCTTTGACATATTAAATACTACACATTTGAAATAACATTTGAATTATTTGAAAATCTAATTAATGAGAGGGCAAAATATTAATAGAGAATTGAAATTGATATTTATTTGAATATTTATAAATCTAAAATTATTGTTCCTGATTAATTTTGAGTGGTTCCCAATTTGAATTCATCGTTAAAAAGATTAGAATCAAATGGTGTTTGAAAATTTGTTTGATTGTCACCGTCTGATAGCATAACCTGCAGATCTCTGCCAACTTTCTGGACCTTCACATGTACCATTTCCGGCGACTCTTTCATCATCGCCTTGAACAATATGTTTTGTATCAAAATCGCTTTCATTTCAACTTGTCATAAGATAAATCTAACAAAACAATCAAATTTCTTGATATCGAATTTTTTAGTCACCATAATAAATTTGAAAATAAATATTAAGCAGCTTTATCTCCTCTTTGCAGTAAACCTGTCCGGTTGAGTGCCAGAATGTTTTAGAAATAAGCATAGCACTCTTTGGAGTGAATCCGCGTAGCTTTTTAATGCCTGATAAGAGAAATTGCATCAACCAGTCAACGAAGAGATATAAATGGCGATCCCAACCCCTAAACCTAACCCTAGCCACTACCCACTGCCTCCCATTCCCTCTCCGGTAACCAACCCCACCGTCAACCTCCGCCATTATCATCGCCCTAACCCTAGCTCCCGACTCCCTAAACCTCAATCTAAAATATACTTCGAAAACTACCCTAACTCTCATGATGCTCCAGCCCTACGTAGCGTCTTCGCAAAATATGGTGTTCATGGCTCCGTTTATGTAGCTCAGAAGCGTAATGCTAGGAACCTTAATTTTGGTTTCTTCTCGAACGATGGATCCATTTCATTTCACAAAGTTTTATATCGTCTGAATGTTGTCACCATTTTTAATGTTCATCTTCGTGCATTCAAAGTGAGATACAATCAGAACTCAGCCAACCCTACTCCACCTCGCCAATAAAAACATACCGCTAGCAAACCCAAAACTAACTACAGGTTTCTAGATTCAACCAGAGGCTCTCGGTCCTATGTTGAAGTGGTCTTGTCGAAGGTACAAACTGTGGATGTGGTGGTTGATAGTAGTTTGGGATCTGCAAAGTGGACCTCAGTTTCTTGCATTGCTAATGTTAAGAACATATCCCTAATCCCTAGGCTATCTGACATCATAAAGGAACATAATTTTGCAATGAAATTTATTGCACCATTGGGAGGAGATCAAGTTCTCATTTCCTTTAATCCTAATGATGCTCTTAATGCGTTTATTGAGTCTAATTGGCTATATCTTAAGGATTTATTTATGGATGTTGCACAATTTTCGTATGATTTCAAACCAAAAGAATGTGTAGTTTATACGGACTTTCTGGGAATCCCACCGAGCATTATAATGAAGGACTTACTCATTTGGGGAGCTTATTTAGAAATTTAATCCACTTTGACTTTGAATTTGATTCCCCGGACAGATTGGATGTAATTTCCTATCTCATTTCGGTTCCCTTAGATTATCGTGATCGTAAATTGAATTTAAAGGTAGGTGATGCTTCTTATCTGATTATGGCGAAGTTTCATCAAATAGTAGCGTGCTCTACTTGTGCTAATGGTACTGCTGCCTCTGACTTAGAAAGTGAAGACTGCTCAGTCCCGTCAGTGTACCTGTCTCAACTTCAAGCCGCTGTAATGGTGCTGAGACTGAACCGTTGGCTGGTCCGAAAAGTCCCTTCCATTCGTGATCACAGCCGCAAAACCTTCTGGACAGCAGCAATGCAGTCTTAGCCGTAACCCAACCCAACTATTCATCCTCCTCAAGACCAGGTATCAGCAATATGAATAGGGTTATCCTTCTCTCTCACGATAAATCTACCAAATCAGCCATTGAAAATGTGACTGCTTTTGACATAGGAACCAAATTGGGTTTATTAAAAGTGAACCACAGAGAAGCAATCATGAATGTCATGGACTCGTTCTCCGCTGCATAATGCTTGCGGTTTGGGGTACTTCTTGGTTTTCAATCTTTCCATGTCATTTAACTTTATTTGTTGGAATTGTAGAGGTGGCATTGGTAACAAGGCCAAGCAAGGATTTCTTCGATCTATTTTACGGAAACATTATGTTGATTTCTTAGCTCTTGTGGAAATTAAAGCATGTTCCATCCTGGATTTAGTGGTCAAATCTATTTGGGGTAATAACAATTTCGATTTTCTCATTGTTCCATCGCAAGGTCTCTCGGGTGGAATCTTCGTGTCTTGGAACTGGACTAGTATTCGATCTCATGAAATTCACTCAAATAGATGGATTCTCCTCCACATCAAGCTACCTCATTCTTCTTTCTACCTTATTGTTGTTTATGGTCCCATAAACAGCAATGGTCAAAATGCCATGTGGTTGGAGCTGCTGCCTTTTGTTTATAATTACAACAATGTGCTAATTTGTGGTGATTTCAATGAGGTCTTGGCACTGGCGGAAAGATCTAGTGGTAGAATACATCCAAGAATGGGTAATTTCCAAGATTTTGTACATATTTCAGAAGTTCAAGACCTCCCGCTTCATGGCCACAACTACACTTGGCATAATAGTATTGCCTACTCACATATTGATCGGGTTCTAGCATAATAGCAATCTTATTCAAATCAAGACCATGCATTTATAAAGGACATAAACCATTTCGCTCACTTAATTTATGGTGGGAAGAACCTAGCTTTTTATCATTTATTAAGGAAAAGTGGGCTGATATTCGCAACACTCATGCAGCAGCGATATTGCTCATAAACTCTGTCTTTTGAGCAAAACAATTGGTCTGTGGCATGCTTCCAAATTTGGCCAGCTTGAAAAGAGAATTAGGGATAAGGAATTGATTGTGTTAAACCTTACTTCAAGTGTTTTTGTCGCACTAGCAGGAGGAGATTTAGTCGTGGTATCATTCCATTTGGAAGACGCATTGAATGGTTTTTTTGAGGGGGATTGGTTACCTCTACAGGATCTTATATCGGAAGTCCGCCCTTATTCAATTGATTTTATTCTATGCATGGTAGATTTTTTTGGGATTCCTCAGGCTATTGCCATGGAAAGCATGGTTTCAAAAGTGGCGAGAACTCTAGGAAGTTTAATATCGATAGATTACAGCTTTGCTAGACCGGATCGATTAGATGTTATATCTTACATGATGAGCATTGCTAGTGGAATGATAGACACAATTATCAAGCCATCTTTTGGTGATATTATCATTTCTGTAATAGCAAGAATTAGGCAGCTTACGGCTTGCCGTAATTGTGATGATCTTGAGAATAATTCATCTAGTTTGGTTACTATCTCGGGAGATGATAGATGAATGGGAAGATCTTCTGAAGTTAAGGCTGGTTCGGAATCAATTTCGAAGGTTTCGGGAACTCATTCAACCCCTATCTCAGCTAGTAACACCATTGCGAAAGCTGATGATGAGACCCCATCAGATTATGTTCTTACTGCCCCTGCTGCCCATGATGAATCTAACTCCACTACTATCCCGGAAATACGTTCCTCTTCATTGTATTCCTCTGACCCGGACATTCAAAATATGAATAGATTATTCCTTCAAGCTCACTCTCAGAAACCAGATGAAGCAGCCTTAACCTGGGTAGATGGCTTCAAGCTCGGACTCTTCAAAGAATCTTTTCGAAAGCTTTGGTAATCAATACTATTGATGCATGTATGAAAGCATAACCGATTTTGTTCATTCTAGGTTTCATCTACTTTTATGTCTATGTCTTTATCTTTCATTAGTTGGAATTACCGAGGTGGGATTTCTAATAATTTAAAGCATCGTTTCATTAATAAGATTACGCGGAAGTTCAACTTGCATTTTATAATCCTACTTGATACTAAAGTTGAAGTCATCTCAGACACTGTGATACTGAAAATTTTGGGCCACAATGATTTTGATTCTCATTATGTTAGCTCTAATGGGCTGTCTGGGGGTTTGTTATTTCCTAGAACAGACAACTTTTGCATGGCTCTCTATTCGCATCATCGACTAGGTGGATCATTACTCGTTTCAATCTTTTATCAGAACCTTTTATCTTTTACATAATTGCCTTATATGGTTCAACTGACTGGAATGAAAGAAAGGAAATGTGGGTTGAATTTTCTCAGATTATCTCCTCATTTGAGTGTGCCATTGTATGTGGTGACTTTAACGAAGTTTTCCTTGTGAATGAAAGATCAAGTGGTAGGACTTCACCCTCCCTATTGTGTTTCCTGGACTTTATAAACAATTGTCTTAGATATTTTATTGGAAGGAAGAGATTATACTTGGCATAATCAAGATCGTTCTCTCAGATTGATAGGGCCTTGGTTTCGTGTGCTATTTCAGATAAATGGCCATCTCTATTGACCACAACCTTAGACACATCTCTATCGGACCATTTCCCGACATTATTCTGAAGTCAGCCACATTGTAGTTTGAAGTTGAAACTATTCAGATCCCTTAACTGCTGGTGGGAGCACAAAGATTTCAGCTCCTTTGTTCAAAATAAATGGACTATTATTTTCCGCAACGGCTCCAGGCGTGATTTTCCAACTCGATTACAGCTTTTGAGTAAAGCTATTCATCCATGGCACAGGTCTAACTTCAGTAACCTTCAACAAAAAATAAATGAACTTCAGCAGCTTGTATTATCATTGATAGATGGTAGTGTTTCTCGACCTTTAAATGCATCGTCATCAGCAAACCTTTTAAATGCAAAAACTACCCTCATTCATGATAGAGCATACTTGGAGAATTTACGCCGCCAACAATCAAGGGTCAAGTGGTCACTCCTTGGGGATGATAATACGAGTTTTTTCATAAAACGACCTCCGCTCGCTACCGGAACAATTGAATATCTTACATTGAATTGAACGGCTTACTCTCTCACAACATAAGAGAAATTTCTTTGGCTATCACAGACTTTTACACATCCGGTTTTGCAGCACCATAATTAATTCCATTCTCCCTTCGAAAACTCATATTCGCTCGGGTTCCTGACATGGATAATTGTATGTTGACGGAAAGCTTCATGGAGGATGAGATCTGGAATGCGATTTGCTCTTGTCACGAAAACAAATCACTGGGACTGGATGGTTTTAACCATTACTTTTATAAATGGGCCTAGAACTTCTTGAAAGATGATTTTATTAATTTATTCTGCCAATTTCACGAATCGGCTTTCCTCCCCTTGTCGATCAAATCATCTTGCATAGTTCTCATCCCCAAGTTTTCGGGATCTAGCTCAATTCAAACTGTAGCATTAATTCATAGGGTATATTCATGAATTTTTGGAATATTCATGAATGCTCATTTGTTACCTCCAATGTTAGCCATTTGGTCCATCGTAGCCGTAGGGGCTGTTTCGTATTGATGTTGGACTTCCATAAGGCCTTTGATAGCATCTCTTGGCCTTATATAGATGCAATTTTAAATACGATGGGGTTTTCCCATAAATGGATATCATGGTTACGAGGTTGCCGATATAACTCTACCACGTCTATCTTAATTAATGGCAAGCCGAGTGATCTGATTTACATTTAAAGAGGGGTAAAGCAAGGAGATCCCCTTTCACCATTCATCTTCGTTCTTGTGGTAGAAGGCCTAAAGCAACTTATTGATACAAGTATTCATGTAGGCTTACTCCTGGATTTTAAATTAAATGATAATTTGTCAGATATTTCCTTGCTCAAATTTATAGATGACACGATTTATTTCCTTTCGGCGGATGTATCTCTCATCTATCCTTTCATTCAAATTCTCCGTTTCTTTGAGATGATTTTAGGCTTGAAAATCAATTACCAAATAAGTTCTCTAATCGGCATCATTATGGAGGAATCTATGGTTCGTACATGTGCCTCGAAATTAGGATGTAAAGTTGAGAAATTTTTAATCCAATACATTAGGATTCCTTTGGGATTTAAACCACTAAATGTCGATAATTGAGATGGATTAATCAGAAAATTTCAAAATCGGTTGGCTACATGGAAAGGGAAGTGTCTCTCTTATGCAAGTATGGAAGTTTTGGTCAAATTGATCCTCTCATCAATTTCGATTTTCATGCTCTCACTATTTAGGCTTCCGATTACGTTAGAAAATAAGTTACTATCAACCATGTGGAATTTTTTATGGAGGGGAAATTCGAAGAGTCGAGGTATATGTAAGGTTAGTTAGGCCATGATTAATTTGCCAAAGCATGTAGGAGGATTAGTGATTCGAGATCTTAAGTTATCAAATTGTAGCCTCCTTTAAAAATGGTTTTGGCACCTTCAAAACGGAGATGGGGATTCATTATGGTCTATTTTTTGTGCAAAGAGACATGGGATATAATCTTGGTGGGATTTGATAAACTATGACCGATCAAAACTTTCGTCGGTTTGGAGGGATGCCATCAATAGCTTCTACCATAGCATCAATTTTTGGAATTTCTTCACATAACATGTAGTGGTTCGGCTGGGCAACGGACTTATGGGCAATTTTTGGCGTGATAATTGGACATTGAAGGGAGCTTTGAAGGATTTATTCATCCAACTTTGGGAAATTAATGAATGCAAAAATGGAACAATTCATCAATGTTACACGGGGCTGTTTGGCAGCAATCAACATGGACATCCTTTTTGGATCTGTAGGCTTAGATTGACGGAAGTAGCTAGTTGCTTATAGCTAAAGAAATTGATTGTAACAGCAGTCCCTTCCTTATTCCCACTGTCAGTATCAGATGATCGACTTGAGGGGCTGGTTAATCTTTCTTTTCCAAGCAATGTTGGTACTTTTTTATGGAACATTGGCCCGAACAAAAGGTTCTCAGCTACCTCGTTTTGCATCGTATGAGGAGGACAATTGGCTAATCCCACAAGCACCTTTTCCATTAATTTGGAACACTTGTATGCTACCACAAATTTGGTTCTTTAGTTGGCTTGTGCTTCATAGAAGAATTCCGATAAAAGAATTTTTTATTTCTCGAGGGTATGCTTCCCTTACTAATGCGGGCTTCCCCATGTGCTCAGGGTCAGAATCTCTTGAACACTTACTTCCCTTTTGTAACGAAAGTTTGTCATTATGGCAAAGGGTTCTCAACTGGATTGGTTTCTCGACTCCTATTCCGGGATGTGTTTCTGACTTCTTGCTGCTATGGAGATCTTTCTTCAAGTCTGGTATAGAAAGAGAATTTGCAACGGCTCTCTAGTTCTCAATTATCTAGAGCATTTGGAACAGAAGGAATAAACTTATTTTCGAAGGTGTCTTGGACCGTGAAGACTTGCTTGTTGCAAATGTCTATCGATGTTGGTTTTTCTTTAAAACTAGGAATAAGATGTTTTCTTTTTCAGCTTCGGATCTACTAATTGATCCAAGCATTTTATGTTTGTGACTTGTACATGCACTTTGTAATTTTAAGGGTGATTCACTTTGTGAAGCGCTCTTTTTAATAATAAAAAGAGCAATGGGTGTTTTGTAGGCAAGTGAATGCATCGACCTAGTTGGGATGTTCGCCCGAAATTTTCACCCATTACAACATTTTTCCTAAGGAGGAACACATTGTTCCTTCAGAGGCTTTTCAAAAAAAGTGTTATTAATTGCTCGTTACCCGCTGCCATAGCATTGCAATTTGCCGAGGAAAAGAATGCTCTCAATCTTCTTCTTCGTCACCTTGAGAGTATGTGTCATCAATAATCAAGGATTGCATGGACCATTTTAGTAGAAGATAATACCTCTTTTTTTTCACCGTTTAGCATCATCCTGATAAGGGTATAATTACACTTATTATCATATTAATTTTACACACTAAACACTATAGTGTAAGTCATTTTTATACTTCATATAAAGGATTTCACTTGGTATGTAGCTGTTTTTGGTGCAAATGCATATACTAGGTAAATCATGGGAGTAAAATGATCTAAAGTGGAATTCTATGTAAAAAGAGTGAAAAAGGTGCTAGAAGATGTGTGGAACATAAAGATTTGGCTTAGGATTAAAGCTGTCAAAGATCGGTAAAGATACAAGAAGAATTCTGAAGAAAAATACAATTCACGGTCGCGACAATTATTCGCGGTCACGACTTGATACACTTCAAAAATAGAAAATTGTCAAACAAAGATTCAAGGTAGCGACTTGTATATGACGGTTGCGACTTAGCTCATTTTTTTGTCAAATCTTCTTAACTACCAACAGCCAGATAAGAATGATCAACCGCCATCAACTACCAACGAAAAGACACTTATCAGAAATCAACCAATCATGAAATGGTGCTTATCCATTATGGATAAGATTGAAGCTTCTCAACCAATCACAATGAAGTGATGCAATCTTTCACCAATGGACACAACTCTTCATTTGGATAGACGCAACCCTTCAAACTCTATAAATAGGGCTCCAAACCTTACAATTTCGTGCATCAAGGGATTGCAGCATTAGAGTGCAATTATAGGGTTACATATAGTGTGTGTAGATAGAGAATAAAATATCTATTTTCGATATGTTCATAAGTGTTAGCAAGAAAATGTTTAAGTGATTCTAATCCTTATTTTGATCACTAGATTTCTCTACATATTCGAGCTATTGTTGTATAAGTGTACTTCAAAATCACTTATCAATAAAAGTTTTCATTCTTCAACATTTGTTTGTTCGATATTCACAAAGAATAGCATCCTAGCGGAGGTTCTGTATGGGCCAAGACCGAATTTAAAGCAGACACAGGATTGCAGGAATTGACAACTCCTATTAAAGAGTGGATACAGTTTGATCAACTTTAGCTTTCACTTGCATACCTTACAACTTTGCTTTGCTTTCTACTTATACTTTCTATTTCGAAGTTTATGATATCTCTATGTGTCATAATGCATATTTCGTGTTAAGTCTTTTATATTAATCAAGTTATATGCTTTGGAGTTAACTTTAAGAGTAGTTTTGGGGTGAACGAGATTATGTATAGTCACTGGATCTATGATAATAATGCTGTTTAGTGAGCTAACATTTTTGGAATGGTAACTTGCTAAATATGGCTATGTGAGAGTGACCCATACTAAGCATAGTATTGACATTGTCCAGGTTTATATAATTGTCTTAATTCGTTTGCACTAGATTTAGAAAAGTCATTTCATGTGTTGCTCTGCGGTGAATCATTGAACATCTGAGTGTCTAGAACCGATTATGTTAGATTAGTTTAGTGAACATAATAACTTTATTGAACTTGCATGTTTTCTTTGCTATACATATTTCGTAGGAATATCTATATATTAGAATCTCTAATCTTCTATACATATATCTATCTATTCTTCATTCTAATCCTCCTATCCAAAACTTCAAGTTATTTTATTTTATTTTCTTTGTTCTGTTTCCCTTGTTGATCTTTAGAGATGGTCCATCCTTGTGGGATTGATATCTTACTACATCGCAACTGTATACTTGCAATTATCATCATTTTTCTATCTTTATAAGTGGTATTAACAACACCTATACTTTACATGAACAAGTTTTCGGCACCATTAATATATAGCCAAAATCTTTGTAAAATATTTATTAAACTTATCAGTGGAAAAGTGGCGAACAAATTTTTGGCGCTATTGCCGGGGAAGACAAGTGCGTTCTAAATATCAAATTCTCGGAGAACGGGCAGTTATATTTAATACGTTTGTTTTTCTAAGTTTTTCTATGTACAGAGTCTAAAATTTAAAGAATTTGAAGAATTAAAGAAGATCATGACCGCAACATACATCTCGCGCTCGTGAATATCGGGTTTCAAAAACTACTGTTTCTGTGATTAAAGGAAGTCACGATAGTGACAGGCCTTTGCGATTGGAACATGGGCCTTGGATTTTCCTTCTCAATAAAAACAGGTTTATTCTTTTCTTACTTTTCTTTTTAAAATTTTTAGACTAGTTAGTTGTTTGTTTAGTTTTTCATTTTTAATAAAATCTCTTACAATGAGGACATTGTGTTCTTTAGTGTGGGGGGCATTTGTAAAAAATCCAAAAAAATTGAATAAAATAAAAAATCGAAGAATCTGAAATTTTTTTTTTGATTTTCATGTCATTTATACATTATCTATTCTTATACTTTACTAACATTTGTCCAAGGTTATTATGAGTGTTAGGTATTACAAGTTTGATGTTGGTGCAAATTTTGAGCGCATGTTGAAATTGGGCGTTATTAGCACAACATTTAACATTTAGCAAGGATAAGTGGTGAGTAACATTTGAGAGCAACATTCCAAGTAAGTTTCAATATATATTGCAATGCAACATGAATTAGTATAAGTTATATAGTTTTAGTTTAATGCTTTTGAAAAGTTTAAGTGGATATCTAGTAGTATTCTTACTATGAGTTTTATATGCAAATCTCAAATAAGTCCTATAAGTATTGAGTGTGTTTAAAGTGTTGGGAAACTATAGCCATAATACTTGGAAATTGATCAATAAAGGATGAGGTATTAAGAGTGAAAAATCAAAAGAAAGAGAGGATAACCAATGAGTTATGCAAAAGGTGAGAAATGGTACAGAGCAGAAATTGCAACCATTCATTGAGCGAAAAAAGAAAAAGAAAGCATAGCACAAAAAATGGGCACAAAGTACAAAGTACTTCAAAAACATATGCTTAAAAGAAAAAAATTAGAGAGTGATATGTAGCATTAAATGCAACCACTGAAAAAAGCGGAGAGTGGTATGGAGCATAAAATGCAACCACTGAGAGTGTTTTAGCATCCTAGGTTACCTAAACTTGCCTTGAGAGAAAATTGATCAAAATGTGCTTTCTATGTCCTTTATACTATATACTATGCTTAAGAGAAGGAAATATTCGAGTATACATATAACGCTTATATGAAGATGCGATGCGGTTGACTCTCCATTAAGAACAAAGGTATGCAAATAGACTATATAAATTGCACATTACTAATTTGTGGGAAATTTCGAACTTCTACTTGAATCTTATGCAACATGGGAATGTGGTACTCATTACAATAGTCTTTCGCCAAATGAGGTACGAACTTGATTACCAATTTATACACTTCTGTTGAATTTACCTTGAAGACAAGGCAAAAGTTAAGTGTGGGGGTATGAAAAGTGTATAATTACACTTATTATCTTATTAATTTTACACACTAAACACTATAGTTTAAGTCATTTTTGTACTTCATATAAAAGATTTCACATGGTATATAGTTGTTTTTGGTGTAAATGCAAATACTAAGTAAATCATGGGAGTAAAATGATCTAAAGTGGAATTCTATGTAAAAAGAGTGAAAAAGGTGCAAAAAGATGCGTGAAACTTAAAGATTTGGCTTAAGATCTAAGCTGTCAAAGATCAGTAAAGTTATAAGAAGAATTATGAAGAAAAACATAATTCACGGTCGTGACAATCATTCGCGATCGTGACTCTATACACTTCAGAAATAGAAAATTATCAAACAAAGATTCACGGTCACGACTTGGATCATTTTTTGGTCAAATCTTCTTAACTACCAACTGCCAGATAAGAATGATCAAGCGCCATCAACTACCAACGAAAAGACACTTATCAGAAATCAACCAGTCATGAAAAGGTGCTTATCCATTGTGGATAAGATTGAAGCTTCTCAACCAATCACAATTAAGTGATGCAATCTTTCACCAATGGACACAACTCTTCATTTGGATAGACTCCAAACCTTACAATTTCATGCATCAAGGGAGTGCAGCAATAGAGTGCAATTATAGGGTTACGTATAGTGTGTGTAGATAGAGAATAAAATATCTAGTTTCGCTACATTCATAAGTGTTAGTGAGAAAATGTTTAAGTGATTCAAATCCTTGTTTCGATTAGTAGATTTCTCTACATATTCGAGCGATTGTTGTATAAGTGCACTTGCAAATCACTTATCAATAAAAGTTTTCATTCTTCAACATTTGTTTGTTCGATATTCAAAAAGAATAGCAACCTAGCGGAGGTTTTGTACGGGCCGAGATCGAATTCAAAGTAGACACAGGAATTGCGTGAATTGAA
>CATIWQ010039483.1:0-12345 GCA_949673415.1 Euphorbia schlechtendalii
AAATACAAACTTATATCATATTCTTATACCATGGATAGTTTCTTTTTTCTTAATAATTATCCTACAATTAGAACTTTATACTCTCATGACCTTACTAACTTCTAAAATCCATATCTCTCGAAATACTGATCCAAATACTCTAATTTTAGTTTCATTTAACTCTTAACTCATAATTATATAACATATAAAAATTTCAAAATCTTCCAACATATGTACAATTTATAGTTAATTTTTACTTTCACACTCTAAATCAGAGTTTCCTACAGAAATCAGAACTGGTCCTATCAAGACCTTACCTTACTTAAAAATTCATAACTTTCAAAATACTAAACCAAAAAAACTAAAACTAAAGCTATCATCTTTCTAAGACACATAGATATAACATACTAAAATTTCAGAATCATCCAATCAATATACTAGTTTCGGTGAATCAATCTTTCACACCCTGAATTTGTCCCATTTTACCTGAGAAACTCTTAGTAAAACAACCATAACTTTTTGTACAAAGCTCAGATTGAACTCATTCTTTTTTTAAAATAAACTAGACAGATGAGGGTACAACATATCAAATTTTCATAATTTTATAGTCAGTATAAAAGCCGCACCATCAGTTTGAATGCTAATCTACTTTTATGACTATTATGCTCTGGATAGTCTGAATTAAATTAATTACAGAACAAAATATACTTATTGAAAAATCCCCAAATTTTACATCAAGAACCCTAACATACAGATCTACAACTCTTCTTTCTATCATAACTCTGAATTCTATCTCTAACCCTACGAAATCACCTTGCAAAACCGAAAACATACTTGATTCCTGCTTTCTCTTCTTCGTCTTTTCTTCTTCTTTCTCTTTTCTATTCTAACTAAGTTCTTCATTTTTTTCTCTTCTAGGATGGAATTTCTGATCTCTTCCTTATCTCATTCTATTCATACAAAGAAAAATGACCAATTTACCCCTCCTTTATATTATTAATTACAAATACCAATACTTATAACTATACTATACTATACTCATATTTATTCCATACTAATTCTAATAAATAACTACTCCAAATAATACTAAAATATTTTATCAAACTATAATTATTTTTTCTCTAAATAACATCCCGAAGTTATCTATTTACATATTTTATTTCGTATTTTATATAGCTGAAACTAATGTCTAAAACAACATATGATATATAATTATACCATATAATAAATTTCATGACATATAACATATGTATCAAAATGCAAATATGATGTTATGAAATGGGATGTTACATTTTATGTACCAATTCACTTTTTATCAAAGATGCGTGTGTTTTTTATTTGATTTGTGGTAAGTATCATGAAAATGATTAAATAGTTTAGTTTATCCAAGTTGGAATAGTTAATGAGTCACTTTAGTTAAATTTAATATGCAAAGTCTAGCCCGAACCCAAGAAAAGCCCAAAGTTTTATAGACAAGGCTTAATTTGGATTGATGTTTTTTGTAAATAGCCTACAAAGTCTAGCCCAATCCGCCCGACAAACATGTCTACTAAAAAGTACCATAAATTTAAGTTTATATCTATTTAATTCATATCCATTTAAAATTTAACTAAGTAAAAGTGTTAAACCCCTAAATGTTTTGGAAATAACAAACTGTCTAGGATAGTGAAATTAATCGAGTATTAAGTATACTCTTAAGTAATAAAATTTACTTGAGTTTGTTTAAGGAAAAACAATTCAGATTACAGAGTAATTAATTATGTTATGGCTGAGAGTAGGAAAATCTGAGTTGGTGTTGAGTACTACATAGTTTAAATAGAAATTAACTCAGCTGTGCTGAGTTAGCTTTTATCAATGTAAAAGCTAAGCCTATTGACACTTAGAGAAATAAATGACACTTGTACTACTAACGTCTTTTGTGAGAAATGGAATATACCTTTGATGCTTTTCAGGATAAAAAGTGCTAAAATTAAAAAAGATATTCCTCTGATCCTCACATTCAAAAGGTGTCAGTACGGAATGTTGGAGATTCCTCACTAAAGTCCAAGATAAAAGGAATCCCCTAACATGCACCGTTTCTCTATGTCTCCGCGCACCTTTGCAAACTTCAGAAAGTCAACGAATGACAGAATGCCATGTTTCATCTCACGCGCCTCTCTATCAGAACGAATTTCTTGAAGAAAAATGAGTTTTTGACAGTGGAATTTTATCACGCTTCAACATTCAAAATCTCTATCTCTAAACGTCCTGGAATTTGTCTCCAACGGGAAGATTTGAAAGATATGAAAAGAAGAGAAATTGAAGAGTTGTCAGGATGAGAAGTTAGCAACGGCTAATTCTAAGAGCTTCAACTATAAATAGAAGACTAGAGTAGACGTTCAAACTTGGTGAATCACCTCGAATTTCTCTAAGAGCTGAAACTCTATTCAAATACTCCAAGCTTCAAAAGATTCCAAACTAAGCAATCAGCAAACACTCATCATTTTAATCTGTTTGTAATTGATAAGTGTGTAATTACACTTATTATCACATTAATTTCATACATTAAACACTATAGTTTTAGTCATTTTTATACTTCATATAAAAGATTTCATGTGGTATGTAGTTATTTTTGATGCAAATGCAGATACTAGGTAAATCTGGGGAGTAAAATGATCAAAAGTGGAATTCTATGAAAAATGAGTGAAAAAGGTGCAAAAAGATGCGTGGAACTCAAAGATTTAGCTTAGGATCAAAGCTGTCGAAGATCAGTGAAATTACAAGAAGATTTATGAGTAAAACTCAATTCATGGTTGCGATAATCATTCGCGATCGTGACTTGTTTACTTCAGAATCAGAAGTCTGTCAATCAAAGATTCACGATCGCGACATGTGTATCGCGGTCGTGACTTAGACCATTTTCTGGTATTATCTTTCTAGTTATCAACTGCCAGATAAGCATGATCAACGCTATCAACCATCATCAACTACCAACGAACAGACACCTATCAGAAGCCATCCAATCATAAAAAGATGCCTATCCATTGTGGATTATATCAAAGCTTCTCAACCAATCACAATGAAGAGATGCAATCTTTCACCAATGGACACAACCCTTCGTTTGGATAGACGCAACCCTTCGAACTCTATAAATAGGACTCCATTCCATTACAATTTTTGGAAGTGCAATATAACATTGGATATGTGAAGCATTAGAGTGTAAATAAAGAGTCACATATAGTGTGTGTGTGTGTGTGTAGATAGATTCGCCACGTTCTTAAGTGTTAGCGAGAACAATGTTTAAGTGATTTGAATCCTTGTTTCGATCACTAGATTTCTCTATATTCTTGAGCGATTGTTGTATAAGTGTACTTGTAAATCACTTATCAATAAAAGTTTTCGTTCTTCAATATTCGTTTGTTCTATATTCGCAAAGAATAGCATCCTAGCGGAGGTTCTGTATTGGCCGAGATCGAATTCAAAGCAGACACAGGAATTGTGGGAATTGACGACTCCCATTAAAGAGTGGATACGGTTTGATCAATTTTAGCTTTCACTTGCATACCTTACAACTTTGCTTTGCAATCTACTTATACTTTCTATTTCGAAGTTTATGATATGTCTATGTGTCATAATGCGTATTTCGTGTTAAGTCTTTTATGTTAATCAAGTTTTATGTATTGGAGTTAATTATAATCACTGGATCTGTGATATAACGCTGTTTAGTAAGCCAACATTTTTGGAATGGTAACTTGCTAAATATGGCTATGTGAGAGTGACCCATACTAAGCATAGTATAGATGTTGTCCAGGTTTTCATAACTGTCTTAATTCGTTTGCGTTGGGTTTAGAAAAGTCATTTCATGTGTTGCTCTGCGGCGAATCATTGAACATCTGAGTGTTTTGAACCAAGTCTTTTAGATTAGTTTAGTGAGTCGTAACAACTTTGTTAAACTTGGATGTTTTATCTGCTATACTTGTTCGTGGTGAAAATCTCTATATTTAGAGTATCTAATCTTCCACATCTATATTTACTCAACTTTTCATTCTAATCTTCCTATCAAAATCTCAATTCTATTTTTATTTTCTTATTTTAACTTTCCCGTATTTATCTTTAGACCCGGTTCCTTCCCTGTGGGTTTGATATCTTTTAAAACTACATCGCAGCTATATACTTACAGTTATCATCATTTTTCTATTTGATAAGAGGTATTGACACCACCTACATTTTTCGTGAACAAGTTTTTGGCACAATTATTTGAGGATAAGCCTTACGAAACATGTGTAGCCAAGTCTCATGAACAAGTTCTTAAAACCATTAGTTATTAAACTTATCAGTGGAAAAGTGGTGAACAACAAGCAAGATGAGGTCCTCAAGCTATTAAAAGATATCTCAAAGAAGCTGGACAAGGCCGCTATCGTGAACATTGACTCTCTCCATACCAAGATGGATAACCTTCACTGAGAGGTCTCTAATCACATAACGGAGAAAGTCTCCTCCTCGTAGAAATTTCTTGTAAATGCCATGGGACAGATTTTTCCAAACATACCTATGCCGATTGCGTCTCCAATCGAATCCCTCTACCCTAAGACCAGAATGAAAATCCACACGAAGCTGAATGTCATCAAAACCAAGGTGGAAGATCTGATGAAAAAGGTCGATTCACTTCTCAAGATGGGAGAGCTATACGGAAAAGATATTGACTACACCTCATGGTGCTTCTCATCTATAGGTCTAAAAATTCTTGACATTGAAGCTCAGCTGAAGATTGCACTAAAAGCAACAGACTTTCATGGTCTCGTTCATTATTTTCAACAGTTTGCGAGTTAAGGTTTTGACCAGATAGCTCATCTCACGTTGCCACCATATTCTTCTCAACGAGCTGAATGATCAAGACTTCCTCTCTACCAAGGGCAAGGAGCAATTGGAGCAAGAGATTTCCCCGTAGATAATTGGCTAGCAAGAGAGCTTCCAAGCTGCACTCAATGCCTTTAATGTTTGTCTTTATCAAATTGTTCAAGATCAGATAGCAAAGGGGGAGAAGGTAGCTGAAGATGTTCTTAGGAGGGCAAATCTCTACAAGGGATCTCTTCCAAGGCATTCTCATCCACTGCATCCTTCTAACAAAACCAATCAGGACAAGACCAAGATTGCTAGATCTTCCTCTTCAGCTCATAAGAAATAGTCTAGGCCATGTACCGAGTAGTTGTAGAACTTGTAATAAGGCTTCGCTTGTAATCTTAGCTCAGGACATACTTTATGTACTGACTAAGTAATTTTTGATATATTAATAAAATTACAAGTTCCTACCTCAAGTTAAGATCTTCTTAACTTTTTATGCTGTGTATGTTTTCTTATGTGTATCTAATGTGTAGTACAGGAAAACATACAAGAGACTAAACCTTTGAAGATAAAGCTGAAGTAAAATGATGTCCCAAATCAAAGAAGAAATCCTCTAAGTGTGGGGGAGCTGAGCCGCTTGTAGAAGACTCACTCAGTATGGGGAAGCTCAAGCTGACTATGGGAAGTCACTCAGCACAAGGGAGTTTTACATCGCTTCAGGTATTCTATAATCTCTGAACTATTTATTCAGTTAACTTCTTCTACTACCTAGTTTGATATTTGTTCAAAATGGGGAAGATTGTAGAACCCAAGTTAATAGTACTTCATAGTACTTAGTTATTTTGGAAATAGCAAACTGTCTAGGATAGTGAAATTAATTGAGTACTAAGTAGACTCTTAATTAATAAAGTTGACTTGAGTTTATTCAAGGGAGAATAACTCAGTTTTACTGGATAATTAATTAAGTTATGACTTAGAGTAGGAAAAGCTGAGTTTGTGCTAAGTACTACGTAGTTTAGAATTACTTCACTCAGCTCGTACTGAGTCCTGCTTTTATTTAATTAAAAGCACATTTTTAAACACGTAGAGACTTAATGACACATGTGATACTAACATTGTCTGTGAAGGAACAGAATATTGATTAATTACTTTTTAGGAGAAAATGAAGATTCATGTGGTCCTCACAATGCTAAAAAGTGTCAGTACGGTATGTTAGGGATTCTTCATTACAGTCAAAGTAAAAGGAATTGTCTATTATGCACCGCGTCTCAAGTGTCTCCGCACGTATTTGTCAATGTCAACAAGGTCAACTAGTGGGAAGACTCCACATTGCATTCTAGCGTGTCTCTCTTAGAACCAGATTACTTGAAGATAAATAAGATTTATCAACCGAATTTTATCACGCCTCAACATTCAAATTCTATCTCTAAATATCCTAAAATCTATCTCTAATGGGAAGAATTGAAAGATTAGAAGAGATGAGAAATTGAAAGATCAGCAATATCGTAAAGTTTACAAAGCCTACTTCACAGAGCTTCAAAGTATAAATAGAAGACTGGAGCAGACATTCAAACTTGGTGAATCACCTTGAATTTCTTAAGAGCTAAAACTCTATGCAAATTACTCTAGCTTTCAAAGAAATTCCACGTCAAGCAATCAACAAACAACAAAGTCATATCTATTCGTAATAGAGAGAAATTACTTAGATTAACATTGTAAGGATTCAACATTTCTATAAGTTGAATCCAGTTTGCATTCTTATTTAATCTGAGTGTTAGTTTGGGAAGGGTAGCCAAACTGAGTTGAGCGATAGTTAGAAAGGAGGGTACTTTCTGTAATAGTGTCTACCCATTGTAAAGGCTTCTCCGCCTATTGAAGGAATGACTCACTAGTGGATTAAAGCTCGGAGACTGTATCTGGGGACTAGAGGTAGGCTAGGGGCCAACCAGGATAAATCTCAGGTGTTGACATTCTAACTTAAGCATTAAGCATTAGTAGTGATTAGCTCATTCATCCCTTTCTCTCATTCATTATCTTACTTGTTATCCGATCTGTGCTGAGTAGTCTTACTCAGCTAAAGATTGAAGATAAATTGTGCTAGGACACCTGAGCAGTTTATAAGTTTTTATATCGCACTCAGCATACATACTCAACATGCATATAAAAACCGAACTTGGTGAATAACTTTAAAATAATTAAAAGTAACCAAGATTAAGCATTCACCCCCACCCTCTACTATTGTTAAGAGCTCGTTTACTGACCAACAACAGCACATTACATCCCTTAATATGCATTAAGGTCTTCTAGAATCTCTCAACATACTCTCCTAAAGGTTAACTCTTACCCTGTTTCAGAAGCTACAACTCTTGGATAGTCTGAGTCTGTGGTATTGATGTTATGAAGAAGTTATAAAACTCCTTAGCTAATTAATTGAAATTATTGATAGACCCCAGCTTCAGAGATTCGAACAAGAATAAGCCCGGTCCAATCAACGTCAATGGGAAGAGCTTGCACATCATCGAGTCAGTCACCTTTGTGGTGAATAATCCTTGGCGGAAAGCTTTCACGTGTTGAGTTGGATCTCCTTCACCATTGTACTTTGATACGGTGGGATAATGGAACTTCTTATTGAATGGTTCTTGCATCACAGCTCGGGAGAATGGTGTGTATGCCGCTTTGACCTCGGGTGTTACTGAATCTATTCCCACATCAACAAACATTCCTCTAACTTGTTTAAGGAATTTGTTCAACAAGGCCTCTATTCCCTCGGACGTTGTTGTTATGGCACTAGTAACCAGTGTGACGGTTGTTTTCCTTACCTAATTCCTAGATGGAACTCTTGTGGGTTCCCTCCTTGATGGGCTTATGGAATGTCCAAAGGCCTGTGGCGACGGCTATCGCTCATATCTTATGCTTCGGTCTTCTGGTTCTTCTACCGCGTAAACTTTGATTGATGGGTGGGTTACCCTCAATTCTGGTTCATTGAATTCTCCCTCATATCGTCAAGCTTGTTACGATTCTACTCTCCTTGACCGATCATGTCTTTGTAGATATGCTGGGCTACGAGATTGTTTTCTTTGTTGATAAAC
Organism: Euphorbia schlechtendalii; assembly: GCA_949673415.1. Lineage (NCBI taxonomy): Eukaryota > Viridiplantae > Streptophyta > Magnoliopsida > Malpighiales > Euphorbiaceae > Euphorbia > Euphorbia schlechtendalii. The sequence goes on from CATIWQ010039483.1 coordinate 7,890, forward strand.
CTGGACATGTTATTAATCTACCTGGATTGCTCTTTCCCATCTTTGGGGGCTTATGGGACTTCAAGATCGCTCCCTATGTCTCTCAACTCTCTTCGAACGTGGTATAGTATTGGTCATCCTCTCTTAATGATGGGATGGTTAGGGCGGAGATAAGTCCTTACGGTAGACAAAGCTCTGAGAATGAGTAGTTCCTTGTGTTCTTGAATAAACTTAATCCGCTTTGAAATAATCACCTTTCCATACTGAGGATTCTCTCTTGGCCCACTAGTAATTGCTTTATTCTGGCATTCATCTTATTCACCGAGCCTTGTACTTCACCCATCGTGTACATGTTTTGCTTGGTTAGATTTGTCAAGATCCTCGTCTCCTCCGGTATATCTTCCTACTGGCATAGCTCAAATTGCCTGTCCAGGTCCGCTGATATCAGGATGAATGGTATTTCTCTTCCCAATGAATCTTGGGGTCGGGCTTGACTTTCTCCTAACTCAGCCCGTTTGTTGGAACCTTCCCCATCTGCCAAGGGCGACTTCCTTTATGCGTATCTTGGTGGGGGCATAAAATTAGCATTTGTTTGCCCTAGAGTGACACCGGGTTGGTTTCTTTGTTCATAGTTTGCATCTGGGATCCTCTTTGTGGATACATAATGTCGGTATGGCTAAAAGTATAAGGTTATAAGGAAAGCTTTAGAAAAGGGAAAATGTTTGATTCCACGCCCGCCGCACTACTTGATGTCGCGGGAATCAAACAAGTTATACTTACAAGACAACAACGACGTTAGAGGACTAGGCCGAGGTGGTCCGGTATAGTCAATTTGATGCCTAACTTAGTCCTCAAACATAAATGAATAGTAGAAATGGTGTATTGGTAGTGATAGTATGCTTACCTTCTTCATGGCTGTTCAACCATTTATATAGATGAGGTGACCATTGTATTTAAAGCAACTGTTACATTAGACCTCTTAATGATGGCCTCTTTATTGGCTTGCAACGACTGTGTTGACTCTCATGAAGACTGTCACATGGCTCTCTCTGGGGTAATCATGTGTCCATATCTTTACGGGCTTTAGATCATTGGACTCTGGTGGACCGCATGGGTCTGTAAATCAAGTATTATTATTTCTTTGTTATCACCGTGAGATTTTCTTTTTCCATGATTGGTAGGATATTTTGTTTGATTTGTTTGGTATTCATCGATGTATCAATTTTTTTATGTATTCTATATATCCTTATTATAGTTTCATATATACTAAAAAAATTACGTCGCTCTTTGATTAATTCGTATAGCATATTTAAAATTTTATTAAATATCTTGTGTGACATATGTAGTCTGAATGTAGTGTACGTAATTTTAATCTATCCAGAGCATCTCTAGTAACTTGTCTATTCCGTAAATTGTCTTGACAAATGAAAAGGAATAGACAATTAATTTTAAAATGCATCTTTAGTAGCTTGTCTAGCCCATTTTCCATGTATGATGTCATATCTATGTATCATCATTAATTGTAGACAATATCTATTTAATTATCTAAACGTAGACAATCAAATAAATATTGTCTACAATAAATATATTTTTAAAAGTGGAATGGATAATATACTATTCTTATCTTATGAATAGACATTGTCTATTTTTAAGATTATTGATACATCATCAAAAGTAACCTCTATTTTACATGACACCTAAATTTAGAATTCACAAGCTACTAAAGATGCTAGCATTTATTATTGCCATATTCTAAAGGTACATTTGTGGCATTATTTTCATGAACAAATTTATAAATTGTGGTTATGCACACTAACTAAATAAAAGTTCAATACCAAAACAAAACATTTTGTAACTTGATTGCCAAAGTTTATTTATTTCGCATTGAGTTGCACTAAGCAGCTGTAACGATCCTTGAAGAAATCTCTCCCGATTCATGACATTCATGAATAAACCTTAAAATGAAAACAGAATATCAAATGGATAAACGGCCAGCAGCTTTTCTATGCTATGAATGAACTCTGTGTACAGAGAAGTGTTACGAAAAACAAGGCAGCGTCTCTTTCCATCTTACATCAAATGTGCATGTGCATAAGGGGAGAATTTTTTAATTTACAAGGATCAAAAAAATTGCTATGCATTCGATCTCAAAGCCTATGAGAAAGAAACCAAATGGGTTAATGGTTATCTACGACAAGTCTTAATTTCATCATTGAGAAGTTTACCTATATAGCCAGGATTAACTGTTAGCTTGCGGTCATTAAAAATTAGACTCAGAGCACACAATTCTTCAGTATTTGCCTTCTTGAGTAGGCCTTTGATCACGCTAGCAACTTCGTCTAGTAAAGCATTGGTTTCGGGTTTCCCATGCTCATCTCTTCTCCTTTGCAAGTAACTCCCATTTGCTTTGTAACATGGCTTAGAGTCCCAATAATCTGTACAGATACGGTATTGATCCAATGCTTCTATTGCCTGTTCAAAGCAATGAATAAGGTTCGAGTTTTGGTGTTTGATAGTTCCATTTAAAGATAAAAGCAAGAAAAAGTTAACAAACTTCAAAGGTAATGAGTAAGGTTCGAGTTTTCGTGTTTGATAGTTCCATTTAAAGATAAAAGCAAGAAAAAGTTACAAATTTCAAAGGTAAGTCTTTAAGTTAAAATTTTGCATACTTTCTCCAAAATACATGAAACATAAAGGAAACTGAAGCAAATTATCTGGGAAATAGAAAATAAGTAAAAAATAATTGTACCTGCACAATAGACGGAGAAGAAAACCCGAACATTTCAAGACCATCAAGGCTTCCAAGAGGCTGTAAAGGAGGCAAATTTGTTTTTCCAAGTTTATGTTGCTTTGTGATCTCTTCATTCACTCTTCGCCTCACCGTTTCCCAGCATCTAGTTGCTGAAACATGAATGAATACCTCACTCGAACTATGCTCCAGGGTAACTTTAATCGTGTAGGATCATAATCGTTAGATATACGACATGCATTGCTATCACAAAATTGTACCTTTTTGTTTGTTCCCTATTACCCTATAGCCATTGTTAACTACCAAGCCTTCCAAGTTTAATATAAATTGTTACAACAATTTGGTGGGAAAATCACAGCACTTTCAATTAGTAAGATTTCCTTTTGAAGGCCAGAAAATAATCAAGACAGAGTTCAGATTGTAAATATAGAGAAACCATAATAGTCAAGGGCGAGAGGCACAGTCAAGGCGCAAGATCAAGCCTCGGCAACTAGGCTCGTTTTTAACTACTATGAGAGAAACTAAAACCATTTTTTCTGATTGCATGATGCAACTCTAGTGAATCGAGATGTGTTAAAAGGCCTTCCCTTGGCCCCTGTAATTCTATTGACTTTTCCTTCTTAGCCCCTTGGCTATTAGAATAAGCTCCAAAGTGGCTCAAAATGGAAAGAAGCTTATCAAGCACTGCTTTCCACCAATAATAGAACGTTTTAGAGCAAAGTTGATTAGTGTGAGTAAAAACCATTAGACTAGTGGCAAATAGGTCGAAGTGGGATATGAGATAACGAAACAGTAGGCAAAAAGGCCTTTAAACAAATCAAGAAAAGAGATGAGGTGAAATACCATGAACAGAGGTCTATTTTGAACAGAATCTAACATTTCTGAGACATAATGACCCATATTCGTTGGATCCAACACACTTATGTATTTAACCTGGCTCTTATATCCTGCATCAAGCATAAATAGTATTGCTCATATCAGCGACTCCATTTTTCATGCCAAAACTGCTGTACTTCTAGGCCTATTTAAACAAAAAAGTTGCAGCAAACCTTCGGGAAAGATTGCCTGGCTGTTACACCATGACTTTCCAGGTAGCACCACTCCATACTCAAGAGCCTCAACATTGCAATTAATTTTCCGCACTTCCTGGGCAAAGCAAGGACCCTTCTGGGAAAAATCTTGAGCATTTGCCGTATTTTCATCCTTACTGGTGTCTCTGATAAAAGAGGAATCTTGAGCATTACTGTGAAGTCCTGAAGTGGTAATCAGCAAATGGAAATAACGGTTTGGTGCACTACATCCTAGAACTGTTTCTCTATGTTGATGATGGCTTTCCTTCAATTGTACAGGTTCAAATATACATTTCTTCCTTTTCCCATCAGGGACAGAATTGTCATTACAAGGACTACCACTGCAAGATGGCCCATCAGAAAGTATTGAGGACTTTGCTATGAAACTTCCACTTGTTTTTCGAAAAGCTGTTTCTGTTAGGATGCGATCTATGGAAGAAGAATAGATCGAGAATTCAGAGGAGAAGAAGAGAAAGAGAAGAAGATAAGAAGAGAGAAGAAAAGAATTCTGTATTTCAATAATTCTGTTTACAATGTACATTTTGAGCTTTATAGTTCTACTGTAACTGAATTGTAACAAAATGGCCAACTAGGCTAAACAACAGCTGTAACTATTTTTTACTGAAATACAAACTGATTCTATACTTCATACAATACA
>CATIWQ010039517.1:0-16408 GCA_949673415.1 Euphorbia schlechtendalii
ATCTTTAGACCTGGTTCCTTCCCTGTGGGTTTGATATCTTTTAAAACTACATCGCAACTGTATACTTGCAGTTATCATCATTTTTCTATGTGATAAGAGGTATTGACAACACCTACATTTATTTGTGAACAAGTTTTTGGCGCAGTGAATAGCCAACAGTTCACGAGATTTTAGAACCATTAATGATTAAACTTATAAGTAGAAAAGTTGCGAACAATTTTTTAGCGCCGTTGCTGGGGAAGGCAATTGTGTTTTAAAGTTATCGTTGGGGAAGATAATTGTGTTCTAGAGATTAAGCATATTTTATATTTTATTTAGATTTTTCTTTATTATTATTTTGCTATTTGGTTATTAACATATTTTTCTTGCTTATTCATTGAGTTTTCTTTCTAGCAGGTGCATGCCAAGTACGCGTAGTTCGGGAGAAAGTTTGGCATCTTTCGAATCAGAAGTAGAAGGATTTGGTAGGTCAAGGAAACAAAATTATAAGAGACAAGAGAGAAGGATGGCTCAAGTTGAAAACCCAAACCTAAATCATAATCCTGATCTGAATCAAGATGAAGATCCACCTCAACCAAGGCTTATGGATTATGTTATTCCGACCATCAATGGTAACAATCAAGGAATTGCTAGACCGCTAATTGATGCACATCAGTTTGAAATAAAACCTGCATTACTTCAAATGATTAGCAACAATGTGCAATACTATGGTCTACCCAATGAAATTCCGAATTCCCACATTGTAAACTTTTTAGAAATCTGTGATACTTTCAAAATACCCAATGTCCCTGAAGAAGCAGTTAAACTTCGCTTATTCCCCTTTACACTCTGTGATAAAGTGAAATTTTGGTTGAATTCTTTACCCCCAAATTCAATCACTACTTGGAACCAATTAGCCCAAGCCTTTCTGACTAAATATTTCCCTTTAGCAAAAATCACAAGACTCATTAAAGAAATCACTTTCTTTACCCAAAAAGATAGTGAATCCTTATACGAAGCCTGGGAACGTTATAAGGAACTTCAACGAGTTTGTCCTCATCATGGTTTACCCCAGAACGTTATTCTGCAAACTTTCTACAATGGAATAAATCATGCAACAAGAGGAACAATTAATGCTATGGCTGTGGGATCTCTTATGAAGAAAACTAGTCAAGAAGCTTTTGAACTTTTGGAAGATATGGCAAGCAACAATAGTATGTGGCCGGTACAGAGAGCATAAGTAAGTATTGCTAATCCTACTCATTCACATGCTGCATCTACATCTTCAAGCTCAATTAAAAAGGTCTATAAATTAGATTCTATTTCTATTATGCAAGCACAAATATCTACTTTATCTAATAAGATAGATAATATGCATGTAAATAAAAATAACCCTTTGACATGTGAAAGTTGTGGTCAAATTGGACACACTGCTTTTGAGTGTAACTTTAACCCATGTGTAGGGGAGCAATTAAGTTATATTCAAATTCAAGGAAATTCTTACAATAATAATGGAAGTAACTATAGAAATTCTAATTGGAAGTACGGTGATAACCAACAGAAGAACTATTAGAGTACTAATAGAATAGGTCAACTAGCAAGTAAAATAGACAAGTTTCTAAAGGGTGTTTGTAATAAATAATTAGAGTCGGATGAATGTTACAAAAAGTTAGAGAATAAGATGGATCAAATGTTTAAAAATCAATCATCGTCAATTCATAATTTGGAAATACAAGTTGGTCAATTAGCAAGTGTTATTCCGTCTAGAGGAAAAGGTCATTTGCCTAGTAACATAGAAGGAAATCCTAAGGAAAATGTGCACGCTATAGCCCTTCGTAGTGGTAAATTACTAGATGAACCAAATCCTTCGGGTATGATTGCTAATGATGTTGTTGAGTACCGGATGAATATCCGAGTAAAACTGATAGCAGTGCAGGAGTGGATGAACAACCTAAATCCGGAATGGTTAATCCCCCTCAAACACCATTTCCACAAAAAATGAAGAGGAAGAATGAGGATAAGCAATTCATCTAATTCATCAACAAACTCAAAGGTCTGGAAATAAATATTTCTTTTATTGAAGCCATTACTCAAATTCCTAACTATGGTAAGTTTATCAAGGAACTTTTATCTCAGAAATGTAGTTTAGAAGGAATATCAAAGGTATCTTTAACTGAAGATTGTAGTAAAATAATAACTGATACAATGCCCACTAAATTAAAAGATCCTGGTAGTTTCACAATTCCGTGTAAACTTGGAAACATTTCTTTTCCAAAATGTTTATGTGATCCTGGGGCAAGTATAAATCTAATGCCTTTATCAATCTTCAAGGAGTTAAAACTTGATGATGAAGTTAAAAGGACAAATATGGTTTTGCAATTAGCAAACCAGTCTATTAAACGTCCTTATGGCATAATTGAAGATATACTAGTTAAAGTGGATAAATTTGTTTTTCCAACTGACTTTGTTGTGCTAGATTTTGCATATGATGAAAAGTGTCCTATAATCTTAGGAAGACCTTTTATACATACTGGCAAAGCATTGATTGATGTTTCGAAAGGCAAAATTAAATTAAGGATAATTTAACATGGGTAAAGCTGATAAATATCCTATGGATAAAGATATTTGCATGAAACTTGACTTGATTGATGCTTGCATCCAGGAAGTAGTTAAGCTAGATTTCATTCAGAATATGAAGTCGAGGTGTTAAACTCCATCTATCCTTAAATCTCTTATGTTTTCCTAAAAATATGTATATATATATATAGTATAGTATTTTAAGTATTTTAATTAGTAAAGTTTTTAAAGAAAATAAAAGAAAAAGAAATTTTGGTGTATCGCGCTCGTGACATATATCGCGCTCGTGATCAGTTGGAATTAAAACATTATATTTTTTAGTAAGGGAAAGTCACAATCGTGACTTACTCTTGCGATCACGACCTATGCGAACTGGACAGCAATTATTGCTAAGTCTTTTATGTTAATCAAGTTATATGCGTTGAAGTTAATTTTAAGAGTAGTTTCGGGGTTAACGATATCGTATATAATGCTGTTAGATAATCTAGAGAATCGAAACATCTTTGTTAAACTTGTATGTTTTCTCTGCTATACTTGTTCATAATGAAAAATCTCTACGCTTAGAGTTTCTAATCTTCCACATCTATATTTTCTCAACTGTTCATTCTAATCTTCCTACCCAAAAATATTAATTCTATTTTTATTTTCTTATTTTTATCTTTCCCTTCCATATCTTTAGACCTGGTTCCAGCCCTGTGGATTCAATATCTTTTAAAACTACATCGTAACTGTATACTTGCAGTTATCATCATTTTTCTATGTGACAAGAGGTATTGACAACACCTACATTTATTTGTGAATAAGTTTTTGGTGCAGTGAATAGCCAACAGTTCACGAGATTTTGGAACCATTATTGATTAAACTTATCAGTAGAAAAGTGGCGAACACCCACTCTACTGTAAGAGTGCGGAGAATCTTCTTGATGAGCTCCTCCTCGGTGAACTCCTTTCCAAGCCTCTTCAGTTCATTAACAATGTTAATGAACCTGGTATTCATCCTCTGAATACCCTAGCTGGCACCCATCGAGAACATCTCATACGCTCTCAGCATGAGATTGATCTTTGACACCTTGACTTTGTCGGTCCCCTCATAGGTAATCTCCAGTTTCTTCCAGATCTCATGTGCTATTTCACATCCTGAGACCCTGTTCAACTCATTGAGATCTAATGCACAGTGTAAGTAGTTAATCACCACAGCATTCTCTTTGAAAAGCCTTAGGTCAGCGTCACCATAGTCCTTTGGATCTATAGGCACACACATTACATTCCTCGCTACTAGGGGAACTTTGGGACCAAGCTCAATAGCGAGCAAGGCTTGCATGCTTTGGGACTGGATGAGGTTTTACATTCAATTTTTCTAGTATGTATAATGATTACCGTCGAATAAAGGTGGTCTAGTTATAGACATTCCCTCCTTAAGGAGAATTGCTTGACTAGAATAGGAATTATAGTTGTTGTAAGCCATTTATGGATCAAACTCAAAGACGATTAGTCTAAAAGTTGAGCACCTAATTAATCTTGATTACTTTCGATTTTTAAAGTTTAATCATCAAGTTCGGATTTTTATATGCGTGCTGAGTGCGATAAAAAAATGTATCAACTACTCAGCTTTATCTTCAATCTTTAGTTGAGTAAGACTACTTAGCACAGATCGGATAATCAAGCAGGTTAATGAATGAGAGAGAGAGATGAATGAGCTGATCACTGATCAAGCTTAATGCTTAAAGTTAGAATGTCAACACCTGAGTTTTATCCTAGAAGCTAGAGTAATTTGCGTAGCGTTTTAGCTCTTAAGATATTTTGGTGATTCACCCAGTTTAAACATCTGCTCTAGCCTTCTATTTATACTTTGAAGCTCTACGAAGTAGCCGTTGTAAACTTTATAATATTGTTGATCTTCAATTTCTCATCTCTTCAAATCTTTTGAATCTTCTAGTTGGAGACAGATTCTAGGATGTTTAGAGATAGAATTTGAACGTTGAGGCATAATAAAATTCCGTTGACAAATTCTCATTTGTCTTCAAGCAATCTGGTTCTAAGAGAGACGCGCTAGAATGCAACATGGAGTCTTCCTGTTGGATGACCTTGCTGACATTGGCAAATTCGTGCGGAGACACTTGAGACACATCGTATAATAGAAAATTCCTTTTACTTTGACTGTAGCGAGGAATCTCTGACATCCATACTAACACTCTTTGGTGTTGTGAGGACAACAGGAATCTTTGTTAATTTTAGCACCTTTTCCCTAAAAAGTAATTAAAGAATATTTTGTTCCTTCACAGATGAAGTTAGTAGCACATGTGTCATTAAGTCTCTACGTGTCAAGAAACGTGCTTTTAATTAAATAAAAGCAGCACTCAATACGAGCTGAGTGAAGTAATCCTAAACTATGTAGTACTCAGCAAAGACTTAGCTTTTCTTACTCTAAGTCATAACTTAATTAATTATCCAGCAAAATTGTGCTATTCTCCTTTGAATATACTCAAGTAAGCTTTTTAATTAAGAGTCTACTTAGTACTCAATTTCACTATCCTAGAAATTTTTCTATTTCCAAAACTACTCAATACTATGAAGTCTTATTAACTTGGGTTCTACATGTATGCTATAAGGGATCGCTACCACATCAAAGGAAGGCACGCATAAACTGGTAATGCCTTAAACTTAGATGCTAGGTTTCTTTTAATGAGTTTTATAAACCTATAGCATCTAAGAAATTTTTCAATTGAGATTATGTCAATCATGCCATGCTTAGGAGATCAGAGTTAATCTTAAGTTTTGAAATTCTACCATGCTAGTTCGCATTTTCATTAAATACCTTAATTATCAAATAGTGGTATTAGAGCATCCCTTACGCTATGAATGATTGATGATAATATGTTGAAATGAGATTTTCTATGAATTGATTAAAGTATGTTAGGCATGACTTTGGTTTCAATTCATATCATAGAAAATGATGCGATAACTAGATTGGGATTTTACTCAAACTTAGTATAGGTAATTATCATATAAATTAACAATGTTTTACTACAAGTTTAAATGCTTTAAATTGAGGGTCATCTAGTACTTCACTCAATAAAAAGAGCAAAATCTTTAAATCATAATTATTTATGGTACAACGATTCGAATTGTCCATGGTTATTTTGGCAAGGATTAGACTTGGTTGCTCATTTACTTTAAGGGGGCCTCTCCTACCTGGTAATCTCCATTGGTATTAGGTTTAAGCGTACCTAAGGGATGTTTATTACTTAATCGATTTCTAGTTTGGGAATTAGATTCTACATATGGTGTTACAACTATGGTTAAGTTGTTAAATTAAAACTTATAGACGTAGGTGCAAGAACATAAACATGGACCTTGTTTATTTTGCATGTTATGCGGAGTCCTTACATAATGGAATGATTATGAGGTACCAGTCTTGAGCATGATCCCTCAGATAAATAATTTGAAATAGACTGGAATTATTATTATCATAATCATATCTAATATTAAGTCTTAAACTAGGGTGAAACCAGTTCCACCAATAAAATCCCTACAATAATATTAAGGCAATAAATTATCTTCCAATCATAAATCGTGACACAAAATTATTTACATATGTAAGTACATGTACAACATGCTTTCGCTTAACATGTATTTGGTCATGAGATTAGATGGGTTTAAAGACTTAACCAAAAAGTGTTAATTATCCATATCATTGGAGCTAATGCCGGATTGGAGATATAATTGAGGAGTCATACATATTTCTTGAGAAAGAGAACTCAAATAGACTAGAAATTGAATGGAATGCAAATGGACGGGTTCCAACCAAGGTTGTCTGTTATGGCTTGACCTACTATAGCGGGGATTATAGTAAATGGGTTATAGATGCTACCTACTAAGAAAAAATTGTTTGAATGTCGATAAAATGGTAGGAAATAGAAGGGGGTGTTTTAATGTCGATAAAATGGTAGGAAATATTTGTTTAATTAAAGACCTTATATTAAATGCATGTACATATGCTAATGCATGAACAAATTTCTATCTTAAATCTAAGTTGAAACAATGAAAACTAACACCAATAAGCATCTGTTTGGCAACAATGTTTTTAAAGGAGATAATTTTTCATGAGTGGTTTGAGATTATGACAAAGTTCCTAAAAAGCTTTTTTCAGGATTATGTGCTAGATAATTTGTATCTCGAGCTCCCGGAGAAGTTCATTTCATTTATCACATTGATGAATGTGTGAAACATAAAAGGGAATGTGAATTTGTAAAGAATTCTATGGTAAATGTGATGCTTCTAAAGTACAAGGATCTATGCAAATATATGGAGGTAGAGTTTATACTTTTACAACTTGTCGAGATAGATTAACTAGAAAGATTCTTGTTGTCTATAAGTCTAGGGGCTAACACCTTAGTAGTTGAGTTTCCCATTACTATTTATGATAATTGTGAACAGTTGAGGAAATTGGGAATTACTTATGATCAAGAGGCCTTAAAATGGATTGTATTGAAAGATATTCCAAAAGGTATGATAGTTTCAAAATAGATTTCAATGGCATTGGAGATCACTGTAATTTTTCCATGATGGTAGACTTGTTAAGATTATGATATTCAATTTAAAAATAAACTTGAAAATCAACTTGTTATTAAGGATTGAAAGATAAGAAAGTTAAAGGCCTTCAAGGTCGAGATAAGACTCATGAGAAATACAAAAATGAAACTCAAGTTAAAAGCTCATGTTTATGAATAAGTGAAGAAGAAGCCAAGTCAGGTATCTACTTCAGGTGTGTTCATGATAGAAAGTTTCTCTACAATTCCTTATGAGTCTACATGGGTATTGGATACTAGTTTTGGTACTCATATCTGTACTTCTATGTAGGGGTTATAGAATAGTAAGAGGCTTATAAAGAGGGAAGTGGACTTGAGAGTTGGAAATGGAGCACGAGTTGATGCAACGATTGTAGGGACATATAGCCTTCATTTACCTAGTGGCCTTCTTTTAGTTTTGAACAATTGCTATTACATTTCTAATAATAATTGAGATTTTATTTTCTAATAATAATTTTCAAATTCAACGTGATAATATTCTTTATGCTTCTGGAATGTGTTTAAATGGCATTTATGTTCTCGATACAAAAATGAAAATTCTAAATATGAATATTGCTAAGGAATCGAAGATATATAATGAGAAATCTTCATACTTGTGGCACTGTCATCTAGGCCATATAAATGAGACATGCTTAACTAAGTTACATAAATGAAGTGACTTGGGCCCAATGGAATGGGAATCCTATGGGGCATGTGAACCTTGTTTGAAGGGAAGATGACAAAGAAACCTTTCAAAGGAAAGGTTCAGTGTGCTATGAGTACTTTGAAAATAATACATTCCGATGTATGTGGTCCAATGAGTGTTAAAACACATGAAGGTTTTGTCTACTTCATAACTTTTATTGATGATTACTCACGGTATGGTTATTTGTACCTTATGAGACACAAGTCTGAAAGTTTGATAAATTCAAAGAATTCAGAACCGAAGTAGGAAAATAGATTGGGAAAAGTATCAAGACCCTTCGATCTAATTGAGGTGGCATATACTTAAGCTAAGAGTTTTAGGATTATCTAAGAGATAATGGTATTTTCTCCCAATGGAAACCTCCTTATATACCCCCAACACAATGGAGTGTCAGAAAGGAGAAATAAAACCCTACTTAATATGGTTCGTTCCATGATGAGCGAAGCAGAACTCAACAGATCATTTCGAGGTTATGCACTTAAGAGTGAAGTTTATATTCTAAACAGAGTACCCTTGAAACTAGTTGAACAAACATCATACGAAATGTAGTATGATAAGATACCAACTCTTTCTCATCTAAGAGTTTGGGGATGTTTTGCTTATGTAAAGAGGTCAAGTTGAGATAAGCTGGGTACTAAGTTTGATAGGTGTATGTTTGTAGGTTACCCTAAGGAGACTATGGGTTATACCTTTTACGATCCCAAAGAACAAAAGGTACTTGTTTCTAGTAATAGTAATTTCCTCGAGAAGGAACACATACTTGTGAAAGCTAGTGGGAGCAATCTTGAGCTAGGTGCTAAAGAAGATCAAATGGATAATCAACTGATTGATCCTACTCCTATTACACAAGAAAGTTTAAGCATGGAATGACCTATTATAACATCGACATTACATAGGTTTGGTTGGGTTAAAATCGTTATTGAAAGATAGGCTATTTCATCACTTATGATAAGCACATCTTTCTTATGGAAGATGATGAGCCCAAGACTTACAAAGAGGCAATGGAAGGCTTAGAGTCTAACACATGGTTTACAGCCATGAAGTCAGAGATGGACTTCATGTATGAAAATCAAGTATGGAACTTTGTTGATGCTCTAAGTGGGAATAAGTCCATAGGATGCAAGTGGGTTTTCAAGAAGAAAACTGACATGGATGGTTATGTAATTACCTATAAAGCATGGCTAGTTGCAAAGAGTTATAGTCAAAAGGAAGGCATTGACTATGATGAAACTTTTTCACTAGTAGCCATGCTAAAGTCTATCAGGATACTCCTTGCTATTGCTGCTCATTATGATTATGAGATCTGGTACATGGATGTGAAAATCACGTTCCTTAATGGGAAACTTGATCATGATGTATATATGATATAACCAGAAGGTTTTACATCTATGGATGGCTCGAAGGAATACATATTGCAAAGGTCCATTTATGGACTTAAGCAAGCATCAAGGAGTTGGAATATTAGGTTTGACGAGACAATCCAAGAAATTTATTTTGTGCCTAACGCAAACGAGCCCTGTATATATAAGAAGGTTAGTTGGAGTGTCATTATTTTCCTTGTATTATATATCGATGACATATTAAACTATGTTCCTTTTCTTCATACATTTAAGTCATGGTCTTCAAGGAAGTTCTCTATGAAAGACCTTAAAGAAGCAGCTTTTATACTTGTTATAAAGATCTACCATGATAAATCTAGGAGGCTGCTAGGTCTTTCTCGAAGTACATAAATGGACAAGGTTTTGGCTATATTTAATCTTGAGCAGTTAAGAAAGGGTTACCTTCCCATGTCTCACTTAATTAACCATTCTAAATCTAAGTGTCTGAGAACACAAGAGGAGAGACTGTGCATGAATTGAATACCTTATGGTTCGGTAATAGGATCCATAATGTATGTTATGGTATGCAATCAGCTAGATTTCTGACATGACTTAAGTGTTACTAGAAGATTTCAATCTGATCCAGATGAGAAGCATTGGATGGTCGTTAAAAATATCCTCAAGTACTTATGAAGGATTAAGGATATATTTTTAGTTTATGGAGAAAGTGATCTCTGTGTGAAGGGATACTGTGAGCGGATGATGTTTTGGAACCCGTGCAGTCACCGACCTTGTGAGATGGGCGTGGGGGTTTTATAAAAACATGAAACGAGAAAGAAAAGTTTCGAAAGACTCCAGGCCTAAACCTCTCACCTACTTTGTTACGGAGTCTCCACCTAGATCAGCTCTTCCTAGAAATTTGGTACAGCTTAGATCCATTAAACCTAAATCGCACCATAGTAAAGAGATTTGGGTTTGGATGAGTTACCTACTTCGTCGTTATTTGATTTTTAATTACGAGCAAATAACCACCTTTAAGATATTTCAATTTATTTCTAGTTATTTTCAGTTTATATTGGAGTTAAACATACACATGTGAAAAGCGATAAATAAATAAGAGAAAGCGATAAATAATGCAATTATGAGGCTTCTAACCTAAAAGGGGGTAGGGTGAATAATAATACAAATCAGGGGTAATATACAAATGATCCTAAATACAAATGATCTACAAATACATTTTATTTAAAGTTGTAATAGCCGAAATAAATATAAAACCCTAACATATATCTAACCTAGACTACCTATATCCACAAAGGTTAGCACGAGATATGTATCACAACATCATGTCACAGTTAGTTAACCCAACAGGAGATAATTAGTCATGCAAAAATGTTAGATTAGGGTGAATCGTGTGCTAATTTATTTAAAAATGTGGAATTCAGGTACCCCACATGCTTTTATCGAGAAATAATTGATTTTAGACTCGTTTTACCAATTTTATTGTTTAAGATTTAATCATGGCATAAATGTGGTTGGTTATTAGGGAAAAATGGATTTTCCATCGTATGGGGCCAAAATAGTAATGAAGGGTAGGAAAGTAATCTAGGCTAAGAAAATGTAACACAAAATCAGGCCAAAGAGTCTCAAAAAGCTCAAAATCTTACCCCTCTGATGTCAACCTGCAATTTTTGGAGCCAGAATCGCCGATGACCGAATCTTGAAGTTTTTTTATAATCGATTCGATAGAAAAAAGGTAGAAAAGAACGTTTTATAGTGAAAGGAATAGGAAACCTGAGAGTTAGATTTTTAGTTCCCAACTCAAATCCGAAAGGAAGCGGGAGTTTCAGAGAAAAAACATCGAAAAATGAAAGTGTGGGAGTTTCCTAAACTTTTTTCCCAAAAAGTCTCCAATTTCTCTCTCTAGAATTTTCTCTCTCAAAGAAATTTTCCCAAAAAGGTAAGTCCCTTTTCAAAATTCTGTTTTTTTTGTTTTTATAGTGGTAGGTAAAAGTTGTAATTAATTGGGTAAGGATGGGTATTTTTTAAACAAAAAAATTAAAGTTAAGGGCAAAAAGGGTGAAAAAAATTCTAGATTGAGCAACAAGACAGCCGAAATCGGTTCAAACAGTCTGTACCAGTCTAGATGGCTGGGACCGGCCTATCCAAGTTGGGACCGGCCTGCATAGGTAGGTCAGTCCCAACACCAGTACCGGCCCTATTTTAGGCCAGTAACGGCCTGTACTAGACTGGTCCCAAAAAATCGAACTAGTCCAAGCCAATTCGACCAGGACGGACGGAAAAAATAATTTTTTTTAATTTTATTTATCTTTTTTAATTTTTTAATTTTTTAATTATTTCTTGGACTTTTCTATGGGTTTTTGGGTTAGTTTTGAACGGTTTTGACTTACAAAAGACCCCAAAATCTCCACCAAACGTCTCGTAACTTCAAAGCAGATTACTAAAACAAAAGAGGCAAGTGAAAATATTTCTCACCAAGAATCCTGTGCTCATAGATACACTAATGTGAGTTTTCAGTTTGATAGGGATGATTACAAGTCTTAGTCAGGTTATGTGTTTATGTTAGATGGAGGGGAAGTTGTTTGGAAAATTTTCAAATAAGATACATCTATTGATCCAACCATTGAATATGAGTATTTAGCTACTTCTGAAGTAGCTAAGCAAGTTGGCTGGCTTAAGGGATTTATTAGTGATCTTGGAATGGTGTCCAGCATTGTAAATCCAATAGTGGTATATTGTGATAACAATGGGGCTATTGCTCATGCAAAGGAACCAAGGTCTTGTTAGAGAAATAGACACGTACTCAGAATGTACCATCTCATTCAAGAGATGGTTTCTAAAAAGGATATAAGCTTAGAATACATCCCTACGGATCAGAATCTAGCGGATGGGATTGTTTTAGTTTTGAACAATTGTTATTACATTTCTTCCATTACTAAGAATATTATTTCTGTTTCTTGTTTAACAACCGAAGGACTTGAGATTTTATTTTCTAATAATTATTGTCAAATTCAACGTGATAATATTCTATAAGCTTGTGGAATATGTTTAAATGGAATTTATGTTCTCGATACTAAAATGGAAATTCTAAATATGAATATTGCTAAGAAATATTAATACTCGCGGCATTGTCATCTAAGCCATATAAATGAGACTCGCTTAACTAAGTTATACAAATGGAGTGACTTGGGCCCAATGGAATGGGAATCCTATGGGGCATGCGAACATTGGTTGAAGGGAAAGATAACAAAGGAATCTTTCAAAGGAAAGCGTTAGTGTTCTATGAGTACTTTACAAATAATACATTTCGATGTATGTGGTCAATGAGTGTTAAAACACATGAAGGTTTCGTCTAATTCATAACTTTTATCGATGATTACTCATGGTATGTTTATTTTTACCTTATGAGACACAAGTCTAAAAGTTTTGATCAATTCAAAGAGTTTGAAACTGAAGTAGAGAAATAGCTTGGGAAAAGTATCAAGACCCTTCAATCTGATTGAGGTGGTGTATACTTAATACAAGAGTTTTAAGATTATCTAAGGGATAATGGTATTTTATCCCAATGGAAACCTCCTTATACACCCTAACACAATGGAGTGTTAGAAAGGAGAAAAAAAACCCTACTCAGTATGGTTCGATCCATGACGAGCCAAGCAGAACTCAGTAGATCCTTTTGGGGTTATGCACTTGAGAGTGCAGTTTATAATTTAAATAGAGTGCCCAAGAAACTAGTTTATCAAACACCATATGAAATGTGGTATGATAAGATACAAACTCTTTCTCACCTAAGAGTTTGGGGATGTCTTGCTTATGTAAAGAGGATAAGTTCAGATAAGCTAGGTGCCAAGTTTGATAGGTGTCTATATGTAGGTTACCCTAAGGAGACTATGGGTTATACCTTTTATGATCCCAAAGAACAAAAGGTAATTATTTCTATGAATGCTCATTTCTTCGAGAAGGAACACATACTTGTGAAATCTAGTGGGAGCAATCTTGAGTTGGGTGCTTAAGAAGATCAAATAGACAATCAACTAATTGATCCTACACCTATTACACAAGAAAGTTTAAGCATGGAACAACCTATTATAACATCGACATTGAGTAGGTTAGGTCGAGTTCCAATCATTCCTGAAAGATAGGTTATTTCATCACTGATGATAAGCACATCTTTCTTATAGAAGATGATGAGCCTAATACTTACAAAGAGCTAATGGAAGGCTTAAAGTCTGACAAATGGTTTAGCCATGAAATCAGAGATTGACTTCATGTACGAAAATCATGTCTAGAACTTGGTTGATGCTCCAAGTGGGATTAAGCCCATAAGATGCAAGTGGGTTTTCAAGAAGAAAATTGACATGGATGGTTATGTAATTACCTATAAATCATGTCTAGTTGCAAAGACTTATAGTCAAAAGGAAAGAATTAACTATGATGAAACCTTTTCACCAGTAGCCATGCTAATATCTATCAGAATACTCCTTGTTATTGCTGCTCATTATGATTATGAGATCTGGCATATGGATGTTAAAATGGCATTCCTTGACGGGAACCTTGATAAGGATGTATATATGATACAACCTAAAGGTTTTACATCTAAGGATGGCTTGAAGGAATGCATATTGCAAATTTCCATATATGGACTTAAGCAAGCATCAAGGAGTTGAAATATTAGGTTTGACGAGATAATCTATGAAATTGGTTTTGTGCCAAAAGCTAACGAGCCCTATTTATATAAGAAGGTTAGTGGGAGTACGGTCATTTTCCTTGTATTATATATCGATCACATATTATTAATAAGAAATTATGTTCATTTTCTTCATACAGTTAAGCCATCATTGTCAGGGATGTTCTCCATGAAAGACTTTAAAGAAGTAGTTTTTATACTTGGTATAAAGATCTACCATGATAGATCCAAGAGGCTGCTAGATTTTTCTCAAAGTACATGCATAGACAAGTTTTTGGCCAGATTTAATCTTGAGTAATCAAGAAAGGGTTACATTCCCGTTTCTCACATGACTTAAGCGTTACAAGTACATTTCGATTTGATCCAGGTGAGAAGCATTGGATGGTAGTTAAAAGTATCCTCAAGTACTTATGAAGGACTAAGGATATGTTTTTAGTTTATGGAGAAAGTGATCTCCATGTGAAGAGATACACTGATGCAAGTTTTTAGTTTGATAGGGATGATTACAAGTCCTAGTCAGGTTATGTGTTTATGTTAGATAGAGGGGCAGTTTTTTGGAAAAGAATCAAATAAGATACATCAGTTAATTCAACAACTGAATCTGAGTATATAACAGCTTCTGAAGTAGCTAAGCAAGTTAGCTGGCTTTAGGGATTTATTGGTGATCTCGGCATGGTGCCCAACATTGTAAATCCAATAGTGGTGTATTGTGATAACAATGTGGCAGTTGCTCAGGCAAAGGAATAATGATCTTGTTAGAGAACAGACACGTACTCAAAATGTACCATCTCATTCAAGGGATAGTTTCTAGAAAGGACATAAGCTTAGAATACATCCCTACGGATTAGAATCTAGTGGATGGGCTAACAAAGCCATTGACTCAAGTTAAGTATGACTAACATGTTAAACATGATCGTATGAAGCACATGGGAAAATGGCTCAATTGAAAGTGGGAGTTTGTTAGACATGATGTATGCCCTAGAGGTAATTAGGGTGATATATCATTATTAGTCACTATTGTACAAACAATTTAAGATTATATTTTATCAATAATAAGGTAACTTTTTATATATCTGTAAGCACAGGATTTTGTACCAGATCGCGCGTTCGATGATGAAGGCTTTTACGGGATTTTATCCTTGAATCACACATTTTCAAGTATCCTGACGTATCCGAATTGGAATCCTCCTCGTTACTAATAAAATTATTTAATTTAATTTAGAATTTATTTAACTAAATAATAAATACAAAAAAATATAAAATTAAAATATAATATAATAAAAAAATGAAAGGGGGCGTTATCCCGATCGCGAGGGAGCCTCACGCAGAGATAGCCTCGCGAGGAGGCAGCCTCGCGCAGGGCTGCACAAGGCCGAACAAGGCAGCCTCGCTCGGGGCTGCGCGAGGTAGCCCGCGCAAGGCCTCCCTGCGGTGGTCTTAAGGGACCATCGTGGGGGCTGCCCGCGAAGGGTTCTTAAGAACCCTCGCGGGACCTCCCGCGAGGATCCTATGGGACCCTCACGGGGTTTGCTCGCAAGGGTCTTATGGAACCCTCGCGGGGCCTCCTTGCGAGGGTCCTAAGAGACCCTCGCGGGGCTTGCCCAAGAGGGTCTTTTGGAACCCTCGCGGGGCCTCCCCGCGAGGGTCCTTAGCAACCCTCGTAGGGCCTACCCGCGAGGCAACGCGAGGCCTCGCGAGGGAGCCTCGAGCAGGGCTGTGCGAGGCAACCCGCACAAGGCGGCCTCGCACAAGTCCGCGAGAGGCTGCGGGAGGAAGCCTTGCGCGCGAGACCCCTCGTCGGCGAGGCTCTTTGTTTTGGATTTTTCTGGACTTTTTTTTATCTATAAATAGTTGGGTTTTTCAGTACACGGGGCCGAAAATTCGGAGAGAAAAATCCTCTCTTTCAGAACAAAAAAATAAAAACGATATTTCTTACGGATTCAAAACACTTTTGGATCTAAACATTTTTTCATCTTTTACCTAAATTTATTTTTATAAAATTTCTTCATCTTTTCTTCTTAAATCCTCAACTATTCTCAACTCTAAAACCAATTTAGAACCCGAGTCTGATTATCTTCTGGATAAATAAACACTTTGTTTTTCCAAATAAACAATTATTTTTCCAATTAAATTATACTAAAATACCAAGAATTAAACGGAGATTTTTGGACTTTTTACATCAACCCTTTCACTTAAACCAAAACGAACGAGGAACGCTCCCGGGGATCAAACGGACACGCCGAAATGGATTCACACCAAAAGGGTACAGCCTCTGAGTTCCTAGAGCTGCAAATTCCATGTTCATCTTCTTTTCTTTTTAATTTTTATTTTTGACCTAGGAATTATTTTTATTCCTTGTTATTGTAAATAATGTTGTAATTCTCCTTCTTTTATTTCTTTTAATTTTTGTATTAGAATTGTAACACCCCCGGATCGGGAGTGTCACGGTAACAGTAACTATCAGTAACTTATAACAGTAACTTATAAATTCACCATACTTCACATTAATACTTAAACAAATTTACTTCCAATTATTCATTCATATACGAAATCTC